>VHZZ01001563.1:28746-52638 GCA_009801015.1 Silene noctiflora | reverse complement strand
TAAAACTCGTAGAAAGGGGAAATATGGGACACAAAAACGAGTAAAGGGTCGGAAAACCGTATAACAATGAGTCAAAAAGATAAGGGAAACACGACTAAATATATCTATATCAGGGGGGAATATTAGGAATATAAGTTGTTAAGCTTTGGTTGTTACAAGTTAGTTATATTAGATTGAGAATGATATATAAGATCATCTTGTATTCTGTTTTTATTACAAAAAATTATAATAAAATTTCTTATTCACTCTTCTTCTTCTCTCATCAAATATTCTTACAATAATCAATCATACAAGATCATATTCATCAAAGATTATTTTCATGTCTTCTAGTTTCAATAGTATCATAGGCAAGTACTTCACGGGATGTGAACACGGTGGCTAAAATGGCGAGGTATCAAGTGGAAAATGAAAAACCGAAAAAGAAAAAAACACAACAGGGAAAGCACACGACCTTCGAATTGCTCACAAGTAAATTTTGTCATACAAAAATTTTCACAAATCTATTCAATATTCCAACAATGAGTGAGTGACATTGTGTACAACTGGATTACAGAACGTGATAACTCGATCAAACCCTATTTTAGACATCAAAATTTACAGACCTCGATCCCCACATACATAAACTTACAAGAAGTATAACATGTTTTCTTTGATTTTCCAATTTTCGGCTCGTTTGCCAACCATCTTCCTTCTATTGTGTTCACTATAAGCTCTTCATTTCCCAAGGTTCAATCACCGGGACCAGATATATATCAGCAGGGAGCTGACTGAATCAAAGAAGTTTAAACAAGTACTACTTCCTCAGAGTACACTAAAATAATTACTCGTGAATTAGTGAGTCTTGTATGAGACGATGTCACATGTGAGACTAACCCCAATCCTTGAGTATTTTTCATTTGATATTAGGGTTAATGGGTTAGTCTCATATGTAAGAATGTCTCATATAAATATTAGTGTGATTAATATTCCTAAGCATTGATCTCGGAGTTGCACTGGTGCTCTCTGCTGTTGCTTCTCCTTCCCCAGAACATATTTGAACAGCTAGTTCTGTCGAGTCGCGGGCCGTCCATTTTATCAGAATCGATTGTACCTTGTGAGTGGGGAGATTCGTCTCCTCTCTCCAAATCCCGGGCGTCAAAAGATGGGCAAGGCCCTTCATTGCAATGGCATAAAGGAATAGCAACTGAAGGGAATGGACTGCAAGAAACAGGGCAGAACATATCCGGAGACACTGACACAACCCGGTTCTTCCTGATCTCGGGAGTAGCAATGGTGATTGAGCGATCAGAAGATTCCCGAGGATGAAGCATGCATGGGGTGCAAAAGCCCATAGAAAGTGGGAGTTTCAATTCCTTTTCCGAGGAACCGGGTAATTTGACAAATGCGACAATGCCATTTCTGCAAAGAGGACAGGGAATGGACCCAGGTGGTCCCGCTGTCTCCGAAGAGATGTTACTTGTCGAGCAAAGATATAGTGCACATTTGACACACAGCTGGTGCCGACAACCTGCAGAAATATGAAGACCATACACGTCATCAGTGGCTTAGAGTGTCGTGCTATGTTAATCAGGCTCGACCTCAAGATGAGTTGTTGGACACAGTTATTTTGTAGAAAAGTTTCAACTTTTGACCTAAAATGAAGTTTAGTTTTTAGATGCCCCAGTGTGGACATATACAATAGCTGAAGTGAAACATTTAAGTTAACATTCACGAATCGTGAGGGCAGAATCTTGTTCATAACTCTTGAAGCACAACCGTCATATCCGCTCATTTAGGACAAGAATGTCTCACTTTGTGAGACTAACGCAGATAACCATGCATTCCTCATTTAATTATACAGTTAATTGATTTAATTCACATGTAAGATAATCTTTGTATAAGTTGCATTTTTGTTTGAAATACGTCGTAATGGTTAAAATATAAAAACACTATCATTTTAGGTCGGAATTAAAACTATTTGTTGAAATGGTGTCCACGTAGGATCGGAAAACCCTGAACCTTGGACGCGGAACAAACACGACATTAACAGTTTGTTGGAAAGCCAAGAGGTTTAATGAAGATGGAGAATAACAGACCTTCAGCGGCTACACTGCACGGCCTCTCCAGGCAAACAGCACAAGTATCCGTGTCATCGAAAGAGGCCGACAACGCCTGCAATCCACTTTCTCTGACATTCAAAATACATAACAATCTTGTCATTCTCGGTCGGACATAAAGCACTTTCTTTGACAACATAAAAGCAACATTACCCATATAAGTACGTCAATCCAATCAACTCAGCAGACATTCAATGCAATGAGTCTTGTATGAACCCATATCTTTTCAACAGCTTACGTTATTTATACCTCCATTTAACTTGATAAAGTTTGTTTCGTCAATCGCTACATACTGCCTACATCCATAGCGTCAAGATACGTGTTTCCATTTTCAAGAGAGACAGCCTCACTGACTTTCAGTTCTCGATTACAATAGAATAAAGTAAAATAACTCATTGAACAGGCCTTGCTTCTTTTTAGTGTGGAACAAGTCATTTGATACAATTTTCTGACAGAATTTTCATCACGTGTTATCCATAATAGCCTCCACCCTACAACTCTATGTGGTATGAACACAACTAAAATGTGTACTTCTGACCTTATCCAGCTATTTGAGGGAGCTTTGTGGCATTGAAGCAATGTTGTTTTTGTAGTCTAGGGACAAGTTACGACTTGCATTTTGGAGCAGCCACAAATATTCGGCATATAATAACAGACACAACATCATAGTATAGTCAAAGTTTAGAATACCTTGCTATGCTGAGTACACTCATCAGAGGCAGAGACAGGTAATTTGACGGAGGAAACACAGGAATAATCGAATCAGAATTCGGTGCAAGTAAGGGTTCAAGCCAATGACGGCCCCACATTTTTGCAACATCAAGTGGTAGCCACCTGAAACAAACAGCCCAATCAGTAATTTCTCAACTCCAGGAAATACAATTAGACAAAAGTGACATCTGAAATGCTCCATACTCACCCATTGCAGTTTAAAGTCATCTTACTGGCACCTCTAGCTAGGAGAATCTGTTAAACACAGATAATCAAACTTCAGCAAATAATCACGTCTTCTGAAAACATAGACAAAATGGTATTCATGGATTACCTGACAACATTTTAAATTCCCCCCGCATGCAGCATAATGCAAAGGCGTACTTCCAGCTCCTACAAATTGACATACATTATGTTTACGAGTTATTATGCAAAGACAACTACAAATTCAAGCTTATAATTTATACCACTGATAACAGTGATAAGCTAACCAATTAAATCCATCGATGTGCCATAGTGGAATGTCACAGCTGAGACATTGGCCCGAACATCAAGAAGTAGCTGCACGCAGTCAAAATATCCATTTAATGCAGCCATATGAAGTGCAGTGATACCACCATCAGCTGGCTTATTCACGAACTTCGACAAAGCACTGGAAGAATAAGAGTATAAATTAGCTAGAATTTCTATATAATAAAGTAAATATATGAACAACCAAAAGTGACTAGTCACGCTCACACCCCACTAACTAGCACTTGAACCAAAAACCACCAGCTAATTTGAGCATGCAGTCTCTAGGGCCTACGCATAGAATTGCAAACTCCCAATGGCCTACACTAAATCACTGGGTAGCATGTAGCCTATCCCCAATACCAGACCAAAAAAAAGTAATGGGATCTTCGATGCCTGGTATAATGTGCTTTGTAAATAGTCATAACATGAATCAACTAATATTCTTAGATGCTACAACAAAATCAAGTCAAAAAGTGAGGCAGCAGTGTGTTCAGGTGCAGGACTGCAGGCTCCACCAAGTGACAAGTGGGCTAACTTCCACCATCATTCCAAAAGGTTGTTTACCCTTTCACAAAAATGTAAGAAGGATTTGAAAAGAGTAGGCAACCTAGTGAAAAAAAAAATACCTATTTTCACCTCTATTCGCATTCTCAATTTCTCATAGAGGTGAAAATGCCTATTTCAAATGTCAGAGGAAAAAGGATTCACAACAATGATGAGAGGAAGCTGGTTCTTGCCTAGTTGCCTCATAAAACAACAACATTACCCTCAAGACCCAACACCTCAAAGGTCCCACCTATGGTAGACAGTGGTGAAATATTACATGGCTAAAGAGGTACATGCACCTGATATTTTAGCGTGTACAATATTTCCGTGTATGCAAACTCAAACATAGAGAGGCATTTCTTTACTTCCAAACGACCCATAATGGAAACTAAATCAAGAAACAGACATCTCAGAACATAAGATAGAGTTACGAATCATTCAACAACAAAGAGTAATGAATCTTTGACTCAATTGTAAATGGAAAAGCCTCATATAACCAAATCGGTTTCAAGCCCAACTAGGGAAAAAGTCAAAGATAAATCCTTCACCAACTAGTAGGAAGAAAGGTATGACCAAAAGTAATGCTTAAACCTATGTTACTCGGATACTTCACTTAGTTGCCGTATTCCGTATCCGATACGTATTTTGTCGGATACGATACGACACTTTGATACTTCATTTTAGACCAAAATATTGAAAATTTCGCACAAAATAGCCGTATCAGATACTCCGATGCGTATTTTGTCGGATATGAGTAGACGAGTCCAAGTAACATAGGCTTAAACTACTATGAACAGAAGCTATGTGTCAAACTCGGAAAAATCCCCCACCCTTTTTTGTGGTTATCAACAAGAAACTAGACAAAGGATTGTAGTTATTAAATAGAAGGCTAAAATATACTCTACGAGAAATACATTAAGCTTGAAGGGTAATAAGAAAGGGTGGCCGAAGCTACACACGTGTTAATAGCAATGTCTTGACTATGCCACAAAATGGACCTACCATGAAGAGTAATGTCATTTACATTAAAGAGGACAAGGTAGATTAAGAGTGAACATTTGGGAAAGAAAACAAACAAAAGTGATAGTTTTCCTAATGATGATGAGTGGCGACAGGAAGGAGGGTTGGGGGTTGTTCAAAACCAACATCTCAGTTGATGCTCTTTAACATATTTTCCATTGGCCAAAATTTGTTGCCAAACATTATGACCATCTCCTGAATCAAGATAGAGTTAAGACTGCAGGAATGAGGCTATTTTTCTCTTTTGGCCAAAGAGGCTTACTAACATTCAGCTTCAGGCCGCCAGTCCACCACTTATACCAAACTTATAAAAGAGCCAGAAACCTAATAATCTCTAGTTTAATATCTATGCACTCATCCAGCACACCTACTTCACTCCTACTGGACTTAGTACTACAATACCTATCTTTTGAAAGCTCCTTCACCTATCAAGAAGCTCGTAAAAAATTTGAATTTTTCAGCAGTTCATAAAGCCGTGCATGATTGCATGAATATATGACAAAATATAGCATCACGCTTGTACATTATGCAAATATGCTATTAGGGTCGACCACTAGTTCGTTAAAGCAAAACACTAGTTCTGAAATCCACTAAACGCAAGGAGTTGATCAGTCTTGTTTGAGCCAGTTATACAAAGTATTAGGCTTCCTCTAGTGTCAACCCTGATTCCTATTCCTAAACTGAATCGGCCTTAAATACAATCGCCAGACACTCCAATGACATTAAATCTCTCAAGATCAAGCTGAAAGCCTGAAAAGATTATCATGAACACTGTTCATTTTCCTCACTGGAATCCTTCGATTACAAATGCTGAAGACACTTCAAAGACTTTTTGATAAAATTAAGACTCTTCAAAGACACTGAGCCACTTATGAGTAATGCTCAAGGTAGAACCTACAACTCTCATGGAAATGTCAAAGACTAATTGCACACATACACGAAAAAGGGAAATATGAAGGCAAATTAATAAGAATGGACAAAACGTAGGCACGCTCATGCTAATCCCAGCACAAGTCTCCGTCAGTCTCTTCCACACAGAAATATACATTCCGCAGTTAACAGCATATTGAGTAGTTTTCACTAAAACAAGCTCAAAAGTTCTAGTTAAAAAGAAATATGAGAAGAAGATGCTAAGCCGCACCTGTTCTTCATATTAGATCCCTCACTGCCATCAACAGTCACAGAATTCATAGAATCCAGAGGTACACTGGGGACAAAATCAGCGAACAATAGCCTTATGCATCTCACATGTCCATTAACAGCTGCAAAGTGGAGAGCTGTTCTACCGCTGAGATAGTCTGCTCTAGTGACCTACAATAAAAAACACTACCAAATTATGAAAACTAAAAAGGAACTTTTTTTTTCGATAGCCCAAGCTCGCATTACAACTGCATTTTGCAATGATGCTAACAACTTACATTGCATCGGAGAAGCAGAAGGGTTTGCACAACCTCCCAATGACCATATCTACTCGCTTGCATTAACGCCGTCTGCAAACAATTTCATCAACAACTAATCCAATTTTACTCAAGTTTCCATCACAAACCGAAATCAATGCCATAAAGGGTCATTGGCTAAGTACAGAAACCAATCACAATTAGCTCTAGAAAGGATAAAAAACACACTAACCTGGCCACAATAATTTCTAGAGTTGACTTCAGCTCCATTCTCAAGCAACAATGCAACAATCTAACATCCAAGAAAGAAAGAACCAAATTTAATCACCCATAACTGAAATTAGTTCAAAGATCAAAACTTTTAATTGTTACTGGATTAAAACAAGACAAATTCAAAGTACCCATCAACAGAATTGGGTAATCAAAGATCAAAAATTTACCAAAAAAATACACAAAATTATAAAATGAGAATTTCTATGCAACAAAATAACAATCTAACACCCCCAAAAAAACCAATTTTAAATGATCAAAACTTTAAACTAGCACTGCATTAACAACACAGCCTACAACAAAGACGAATTCAAAGTACCCATCAACACAATTGAGTCCAAGATCATAACTAACTTTCAACAACAACAACAACAACAACATTACCCAGTACTTCAATGGCTCTCACAAATTGCAGGGTAAGGGGGTCGGATGTACACAGCCTAACCCATATGTTAACAACACAAAGAGACTGTTTCCGAATGACCCGAGATAAAACAAACATAAATTCAAAGTACCCATCAACAGAATTAAGTCAAAGATCAAAACTATACTATAAAAAAAACAGATAAAATCATGAAATGAAAAATTAGTAAAGTACCTCATTATGACCTTTAGCAGCAGCAAAATGAAGAGGAGAATTAACACCACCAAAAGTAGAATATTTAGCAAGACATGGATTACATTCTAAAAGCATTTTAGCTTCAATCAAATCACCATCTCTAGCTGCTGATACCAACCTTTCTCCAGAAGCTGAGCAACCAAATGAATTACCCATTTTACCCTTCCTCCACCACCAACAACCTTTACCCTTGTTCAAATTAATGTTGAATTTTTCAGGGTATTATTGGAAAATTATATATAATATAAATATAAAAAGTAAGAAACTTTGGGATGAAAATGTCAAGAAATTGAGGATTAATTTGTCTTTTGAAGAAATTAAGGGGGTGATTAAGGAGGGAAAGAGGGAAATTAATTAATGAATAATAAAGGTTTTGAGGAAGGAAGAAAGAGCAAGTTCAACAAGAAAGCTGGTTTTGAGTTAATCTTGTGTCCTAAAAATTGAGATTTCAACTGCTCCTTTGCGTTCTTTGTGGGAATTTTTTTTGTCTTACTTTCTCGACTTCATTAGTGGACAGCTCCCATTATTTCTTTACTTTTTGCACGGTCATGTTGTGTCTTTGGATATCAATTTTTTTTTTTTTTTTTTAAACGGAATCGCGGTGCCACCTTCTCACACTACAGGATAAAGCTATGTTTTTTCTTACTTAATTTGAGCTTATTTTAGTTTAGTTTAATATAGTTCAGCTTTGTTAGTTTTGTTCAGTTCAAGTCATCTTTTCACGAAAATTACTCTTACTTCAGTTTCACCGAGTTCAATTCAGTTTTATTCAGTTAAGTTCAACTCTATTCTATTCAGTTCAGCCGAAAAAAAAAACATGACCTAAATTGGTAAGGGTATGTGAGAGGATGGTATTGAAACTTGACATCGCTGACGACACCATCTTAATATCCCGTTGGGATTCATTGTCGCTGATAAAGATAGGAAATGAAAGGAGCGAGAGGGTGAAACTTTGAGGGGGTTATATGTTAGTACGTTACAATGTTATTGTCTGTTAACAATGGAAAAGTTCAGTTTGGTAGGAAAAAAATTTCAAGTTATATCTTACTTTAATATATTACAAGTCATGGTTTTAATTTTCCGATTTAGGTTTACGCTCTCACAGTTTAAAATCGGTTCACGATTTAAAATACAGAGAATAGATACGGTAATTTTGGCATGACATTATTATTAAAAAATCTAATCATCATAAAAGTAAAAATGCAAAGCCATGTTGTCAAGAAAATTAGAAATAAGATACATAATGATTATTAAGAGGATCACGATGTTTAAATTGTCAAACAAGAAAGAGGAGACAATCAAGCCAATAGACCCACAATGATTAGGACTTGGATCTCGATTCTTACCAAAAGTCCACAAATTCCTCCAACGTAATTACGTTGTAATCAAAGCACCTACATTATATGGTGAACAAAAATATGATCACCAACCAAAAAAATATCCCAATTGTCGAGCTACTAACCATTCAAAATTACAATTCAAAAACTCCTATTATCTCGAGTATCCTCGGACACCTTCAAAAATGTATACAATCAAAAGTCGTGTTACCCCAAATCTTCAACGAGGCGTCGTGTCTGACACGTGTCAAGAGTGTCAAATAGGCTACATTGTGCAAGTTTCTAAATTTTAGTCTAAAGTGAAGTGTTGTGTCGTGTCGAACACGGTGCAGGTCGAACACATGACACGACAGCTAAGTGAAGTGTTAGAGTCACATAGATCAAATGGAACAGAGGGAGTAAATAGTAAGGACACTAGAGCAAAATCAAGCAATTTAGTTTTGTCAACACTATTATTGCTCATAATTCTTCTTTTACCGAAACAATACAACATTAAAAAAAGATCGTTTGTAAAGCGTCCAAACGTGTTCTCATCCGATTTTGGTCGCCAAAATTTCAAAAGATACAACATAAACATGTAGGCCACAAAGGGTTTTGCTCAAGAGGGGTAGGCCAGCTTAGTTTTGACAATAAACAACTGGAACCTGGGATTCTTTGCACATGTGCCCACCAAATAATTACCAATATAGAAGTAGCTACATCTCTTCGCACGAATGTGTATGTATCCTTGCCTAACGGCTCGAAACAAGTCCTCTATTTTCTTACCAAAGAACAAAATCTACCATGTGAGTTGGGAAACTTTTGCACAAGAGTACACATTCGGATCTGGAGTGTCGCCTTTGGTTTTGGTTTTGTACCTCGACAATTTTAGGTTTTTGTTCCTGGCATGTGTTGATGGATGGAGATATAGCGGTGCAGGCTGCAAAAGAAGAACTCACTCTTAAGGGAAAAAAAATAGCAATGAGCATTGAAATGTGACATCAGGCACACAAGTCATATGACATCTATTAACATTCGAGCATGGTATAACAACCGCCTTAAAGGGATTCGGAGAAGCTGTCAATGTAAGTATAGTTTAATGACATTCACATCAAACTACCAAAAAAAATAAGGAAAAAAATGACATGCACATCATAATTTTATGGTCAGAGGTAGGTTAGACCTGAACTGCTTTTAGAAACATTGATTATTCAATAATACGTTTAAAAATCTAATTGGTAAACACGAGTACGATAACGATGTCTAAATAAATCAGTTGTGTTAGGTACAACCATTAAGCAAATCTACCCAAATAAGTACGGAGTACATGTTAACTGCAAGTATCCAAAATACAAGGGAACATTGACAAGGGTGATACTTTTCCATTCTGAAACTCAAATACTTGTAATACTTGTAAGAGATCGTCTCAATGTGAGATAGTCCATATTAATTGGACATATCATTAGTTAAGAGAAGTTAAATATTATGAGTAGTTATGATCGTTTCATACTTTCATACTTGTTGGTATCAGAAAAGTGTCGAGGTGATTTTGACGCTCTGAAGGTTGATCCTTAAAGTACCCTATGTGAAATTGTGCTCTCTCATGGATGGAGTGCAATAATCACTTTTGGAAGAGTAATAGTCAATACCCATGAGAGCCTTGTGGTCAAAACGATGAACAAATCAGTGGCTGAAACGCCACTACTTTGAATCTAAGCTACTACACCCTCCGTCCCAATCATTTGTTTACCTTTGATTAAAATAGCCCTCACGACAAATAAAAGAAATAAAACAAATCTAAGATGCACAAGTGACAACAACATGGAGATAGTTTGGTGTCAACTGTCAAGTAGTAAGAGATAGGTAATATAGGTCAACTAATACAACAAAATCACAACTGAATCAAGTTAACAATACCTCAAGTCACATTCATAGTTCAACTTCATCTTGACAGGCATAACATGAGTTGACTTGATCTTCTCCGAAGACACGTCTGCGTGGAGAACAAGAAAAATAACCCAATTGGAGTTTCATAAATATATGTAAGCATCAGTCAAGCTGAAAAACTCAAGCAGAACTCACATGTTGCAACAAAGCGTAATGTAAATTTATAAAAAAATGTACAGGGTTGGACAACATTACACCAATATAACTCAAAATCATTTCTGTCTTCACAGAAGCAGGAACAACCTCAATAAAAACCGTCACATGTCAGAGAATCACATAGACTTTTTTTTATTATTTGTTTTTTATGGTAGGGTAGCGGATTGTTTCATTAGTACTAAAAGTCACATGTACAATCACAACTACAACAATCAAAAGTCAAAACAACATAAATTGTTGTCAAGGAGTATTATTGTTAATCCATCAAAGTATCAAACTACTCCATTTTTACTCTACAATGAAGTCTTAAAATCAAGGGCTAAACGACACTAAATATAATTGATAATAAGACTTTAGATGAAATTTGAGGCTTAGCATTGCCGAAGTTGTTTGATAGCTTGGTGAAAATGATCAAGGGTGTTATTAGAGAGAGAAAAGTTTCTTTTTTTTGGTGGTGCACCTAGAATCACATAGAAGTTGTCTCACCTTCATTGTCCTTCAAGTAAGTTAAACGGGTTTCCATCGTACCCACATAATTGACTGATTAACTCTACCAAACAGAAATGCCAGAACAATATGAGTCTTGTAAAACACGGTCTCACATGTTAGACTAACCCGAATACTTGGCATTAATCACAAATATCTTCCATTGTATTTGTACAAGCAATAAGTAGGAGCAAAATTAGAGAAACCAATTATAATACAGCACTTAAGAGTATATATATCTGTAAAATAGGATGGCAATAAGCACAAGTCAACGATGTATGGTCAAGGATGACAAAAACCATCTCCAACTTCGTTCAGAAAGCAAACTAATCCTAAAATTCATAATTCGCAGACCAACTTATCAAACTGGCATATATCCTTGAAACACCAGGGCTGCAACAGATTATCGAAAATTGACATTTCATTTTATATTTATCAAGTTTAAGCCAATCATGAGACATGGAAAGCCATATCTGTAGACAGGCATCCTAACTTCTACATTACTTGGATTGTTTGCTGCATTATATGTCGACACTCAGGCAAGGTTATGATCACTTGACACTTCAATTTCGAGTGTCAAAGATTCGTGAGTAAGTGGCAGTTTCTCTACGCAATTCTCTATGCAATTTTTATATTCGTAATTCGGAAACCCTATCACTGTGTTTTCCAACATGAGACAAAGTTGTGTATATCTGGCTTCTATCCACCACTGCAGGGGAAGCATTTGAGGCACTCGTGTTTGGTGCAATATTGCTGCAGACAAGCAAAGAATTGAAAAGCACAAAAACTACAGAGAAACTAATCCATTTATATGATTTACAGCATATGAATACAACTTTCCTGTAAACTGCAGAAGATTAGAAAAACCTAGATATCTTAATCAAAGGATTGACATGATTCCGACATAATTCATAATTTACAAACCAACTTATCAAATTGGCATATACCCTTGAAATACTATGGCAACAGATTATTATAAATTAACATTTCTTCATTTCATTTTATTCAAGTTTAAACCAGTCATGAAACATGGAAAGCTAGTCCATAGACAGGCATCTTAACTTCTACAGTACTCAGATTCTTTGCTGCACTTCATGTTCACACTCAGGCAAGGTTATGATCACTTGGCAGTTCCTTTACGGGTCTGAAAGAATCGTGATTAAGTGGCAGTTTGTCTATGGGATTCTCAATGCAGTTTTTATAATGGGTACTTTGGAAACACCATCACTAGGTTTCCAACATGGGGCAAAGTTGTGTACATCTGATCCGACCCCCTCTTGAGTCATGAGGCACTCGTGTTTGGTAAATGTTGTGACAACAAAGAGTTGAAAGGCACAAAAAATCATAGAGGAATTAATCCATTAACATGATTTACAGCATAATATAACCAGAACCAGTACATCATAACATAACCAGTAAGTGAAGGACTGACACATGACTTTAACTGGTTTAAGGGATACCTTCAGGGTACGACCAAGGATTCCAGGCAATACAGCTAAGTAAAAAGCAGAAAGCCGATCAAAGCCACTCCTGAGTCCTAGCACGCATAAATTATCATTCAACCAAATTTTGTAGTTTCATTTCCCGTCAAGTCTGACATGATCATCTGCATCACTAGAATCAGATCCCACATCACTGTCCACCTCTAACTCCGAATCTTGATTTTCAATTCTACTTTCCCTTACGCTTTCATGAGAATCAATGTATTCGTTCCTATTCCTGCCTACGTCATCACCCCGCCTTGAATAACTGGCCAACTCCCTCTCCAAAGGAGCCTTTCTGGGACTTTTAAAAATAAGTTCAGCAAGCATTCTGCGAGCCAAATACACATCGTTTGGTTCTACCAACTCCCCCTTCCTATAAGCCTCTCTAAGAAAGATAGTATGTAGCTTCCCAAGATTCCCTCTCGTCGATATATAAAATATCCCTTGATGTTGTAGAAGGAAATCCTTAAGCTTCTTAGGTAAATCCATAGTAATCCTAAAATGTGCAATCCTCTCTAGCGAAATTTTCTTCTCAATAGTCAACGACAATATCTCATGAATCATTGCCACAGCTCGTTTCTCCCACCGATTTTGAGCTTCTACAGACCTCAAATCATACCCGGAAATATCATCATAAGGCGACCAATAAGGCAACCGTTGCCATTTCCACATTGCAATCTTATAATACTTCCCAGTCCTAAACCCGGGCGGGAAATTCACAAGAAACGCAAACCTTACATCCTCCTCATTAGCCCCACTCCTCCTATACTCCATCTCCCTAACACGATCAATTGCGCAAACCGCCAAGTTAGGATCTTTCTCAACAAGCTCAATGTACTTGCTATAACTATCCTCAGCATCAAACAACCTAAAATACTGAGGATGCTTAAGCACAACAGAATACTCGAAATCATCAGGAAACCCGAATTCTCTACGAGCAATCCTAACATGTTCAAGATAAAGCCGACCCGTATTCGACAACATTAATAATTTTCTAAGCCTAAACACAGCATCAGATATTTGAGAATCAAGGGCAATCTTTTCTTGCTCCATTTGCAAAAGGGCTCTCCTAGTTAATCTCAAATACAAGATTCTTTGAACTGGGTGCTCATAAATCTCAAAAATTAGAGGAAATTTAAGAACAAATGCACCTGCTTCATTCTTTTTATACCCTAGTCTAGAAGAAAAGAAATCAAGCTTTGAAATTGGGACACATTGGTGAGGTTGTGTGAGGATTAGATCCTCAAATTTAAGAATTTTTCTAACTTTTTTCTCAATTTCCATGTAATCATCAAATCCATGGTCTTTTATTCTTTGTTGTTTTTTGGGTATTGAAGTTGATTTTTTGGACATTTGCCTTGTGAAAATGAGGGCATTTTTTAGGGGTTTGTGAAGAATTGATGATGTGATTGATTTGAGGAATTGGGTTTTCTGATTGATGTGATTGGATGATGATTTGAGAATGTTGAAGTGGTTCATATTTTGGGGATTTTTGATGATTCAATTAGGGTTTAGGGTTTAACAAGGGGAAAAGAGGGGAATGTGTAAGGTGAACAATTGGTAAGGGGGACACTTTCCCAGTTTTCGAATAGCAAGTGTTTTGATAACACCATTTCTAGTAGTCTTGTCGATCATTGAACCCGACCCGTTCGAACAACTAAATTAGTAGTTACGAGAAATTTTTAAAAAAATTGTGAAGCGTCTCAAAAGAAGAAAAGTTCTCATAAAAAAATTTAGGCCCATTAATTAATCGATTATTGCAAAAATCTCACAAGTAAAGGAAACTGGACGGCCAAGATTGATATGTTTATAGGGAGGTACGATCCTTGATGAAGATATTCTTTGAGTTGTGATTCCTCTAGAAGTTTCAAGTTAATTAGTCACCTCTGACTAAGCCATTTTCCATGTAGATAATGGTAATGTTTATAACAGGGGAATAGATAATGGTACTCACTAGTCATTACTCCGTAATATTTAGTTAAATCTAGTGAAAATTGCTTAAACTAGTACGAGGTAAAAAGGTTTAAGATCTTTACTGCTGCGACAAGCCTAATACTCATTTTCTGGTGATCGATCCACTTAATTACATAACAACTTCGATTCATCTAGCTATAACCTTACCACACTTTATTATGTAAATAAACGAGCTAATATGACGATCCTACATGAGACTAACCATAGACTTATTACCACTTAGTATCAACTAATGTCCTAAGTTGCACTCTTGCAAATGTAAACTGAGCAATCACAGTATAGTTCTATAATAACAAAACAACCACTTCAAAAGTTCAAAATGAGGTCTCAATTAAAATCATCCAAAATTCAAACCTAAAAAACATTCAGAAAATTGAGTTGCAGTCTCAGAACAGGATGCACATGTCACCTATTCTTCTACAAAGATAACCCAAAACGACACTCTACTGTATTAAGCTAAGACTAAGAGTTTACCTTATCATTAATTCGAGTCAATACCCGAACCCGAACCCTCAAATTAGCTGCTTTCACTTAGACAAGTTCACTAACCTGAGATCACTTTAACTCGACTCATGTTAACAGCTCTAGATGGCCTAAGGTTCGTTCTTGACTCAAAACGTCTCCTATGTAATGATTCTCCCACCCCTTTTAGACTTCCCTATGTATACCATGTTTTTTTTTTTTCTATGTCATGTACAAGATCTCCCCATGCTGTTGTTAGGAAGACTCTCATGTATAAGAGGTCACTTAACACCCAAGTGAGCCTCTGATTTTCTGGATGGTGCAGGACATCAGGGTGCTAACTGTTTCGATTGACTCGACAGTGAGCTTTGCTGTAGGTAGGCTGTTGACCAGAATTTGGAACCCCATAGTCAAGATTGATGCTTCAGTTGAATTTGGAACTCCACTGCTGGTTAAGATAGGTGGATTAGAGTGATGTGGCCCGTCACAGATCGCGAAGCCTGAGGGTAATAGAGCTACATAGTCTGAATCTTCACCCCTTAGGACTGATTCCACTAATGATGTGTCAACTGGAGCATAGACTACGAAAGAGCCTGTTCGGTCCGACCATGATTCCTGCAATATCAGCATGTTGCTCTCCCTGGGTGGTGCAGCCTGCAATCAAAATTGTCAGATAATCGGCGACATAAATGACAGAAAACGGCTATGGAGACGATGCAAATGGGCAGTTGGTTCTTTGTGTGAAATTTTGTATGATTAGTCCAATTTATTCAAATTTAGATGGCATTGTTAAGGTGTTCACACTCCACACATAATTAGACCCCAACCCGAAAACGATCCAATCAGAGTTTAATGAATTCTGAAAAAAAACCTTACTAACCATCCAATTATGGAGTACTAAAGACAATTGGAAATTTTGCACTTACGGGTGGACAAAACAGCGAGACGCAATTGGCCTTGTTCTGGCTCTTGTGAAAGCAGGCAATAACTTTCATCGGGCCACCATTGGCCAGGATGTCCCATTTTCCTCTTACTTTCTCATCCCTTAAAAAGTCAAACAAATGCTGCCTTGGCACCGGCAGCCAGACAGATGTTGAGGCACTCAGCACCACACCCGACGGCTCGCCTGGTTCGTTGACGCAGATACGGCTCATGATGCTAACATCCGCAGACAAGCCTCCGATTTGCAGTCTCTCCCAACGACGTGAAGATGACGCGCACAGCCCTGAGCAGAAGTTGTTGCTTATGCGCTTCATCAGCTTTACGATACTTCTTTTGCCTTCTGGGGTGGTAGCTTCAATTACTGATGGTTTACACAAAAAACATATATTAGACGGTCTTACTTGTGATGTAAACCAACTAACACTGCAAAAGATGAGGAATACACAAGTATTTGGGTCGGTCTCGCATGTGAGACAATATCTGGTGAAACGGTCGTTTGATTTGGGTCGGGTTCAGGCCCGGTCAGATTATCTCAGATTTTCTAGATGAGTCGGCGAGTAATATCAAGTCATTTATGAATTTATGTGCAAGGGTCATACTGAGGCCAACGAAAGTCCTATCGGGAAGGGTTATTCGGTTTCAATTCATATTCGTACTATTCGGTTTTGGTACAGGAGAGGTCAGGTTAATCATGGTAAATCTACGCGAGACCATGTCTACAAGACCCACTGAAGAGTTCCATAGAAGGATTAATGAATTTGAGAATATGTATGCTAAAGCATCACGAATTGAATGATTGGGTTTGTAAAAAAAATACCTGCATCCTGTTCAGGGTAAATTTTAGAGGACATGAAAAACGCAACACATTCGCGCTCTCTTTGTAGAGAGGCAAGCCACCTTTGCGCACCAAAGGCCATTCCCGATCTCAGTAATGGACGATACAACTGATGAACACAATTTTCATCATATTCCACATGCTCGACCCATGTAACCTGAGATTTCATTTTTGTTACAATAGGCCAAAAGAAAAAACTGCAATACTTCTTAGTTGAAACTTGAACATTACGTTTATGACCACGCTAACATAACCATGTAATCTAAATATTTTTTTAACCTATGTAACTTTAGATTTCATTTTTGTTACAATAGGCCAAAGGACCCTGCAATATTTTTAGTTGAAAGTTTGAAACATTAAGTTTATGATGACTAAAATGCTTATATCTGAGCTGATGTCAAAATATATTTTATGCCATGAATAAAGATAGGGGATCTAAGTTCTCGTGTATTAAACAAACTTTATGGATTAGTCACTCAGATCGAAGCGTCAACACTACGAGATGGATCAGAAACATGAAAATGGACTTTCATGCATTTGACAAGCAAATTATACGCTCAAGAAGAGGATTCACAGAAAACAAAGCAAGAAAGAATGCGATGCTCGCAGAAAAAAAAAAATACTCTAAAGGGCAGTGATAGTTTGACAAATAACATTTGGAGAATAAAAACCTAAGCAAAACAGAAAGGGGACAAAGAGAAGCAGTCGCATTACAAGGACCAAGACTGTATATTAAAACCGGAAATTCAGTTCGCTCTGACTTCTTCTTTGAGATTACAAATTTTCCAAGTAAAATAAGAACATCAGTCAGAATAGAAGCATCAAATCCTTATTATATAAAATGCCACCTAAAGATGTGTTTACCTATGCATTTCCCTCAGCAAAAGATCAGTATGAAATGTATATTATAAATTACGGAGTATAAAATGCTGTGACAAAGAGTTCCAGCTAGTGTTACAACTAAGACACTAAGTTCAGATTAATTAAGCAGAAGACAGTAAGCAATCCCGGGCTTTGAAAATTGAAACCGTACTTATTATTAAATGAGAAGAAGCATCTATCCCTATAAAATAAGCTGAAATTGTACAGTATAGGGAATTCCTAACTCTCTCTGGTTCAGAGAAATCCCTCACTCGGCGCCACCTTTTCTGATAGCGTGATTTATCAAGAAAAAGGGAAAATAGTTTATAAAAGAAAAAAATTATATCTGACATAATGGTCCAAACTTTGTCACTAGTTAAACAGCTAACTTGTAATCCCGGTAATCCTAACATCGTTATTGTGTCTAGAAAATAGTAGGGAGCTTTCGCAAAAGAAATTTGCTTTCCTCAAAATCTCTTATGAGGTTCCGTGGCAAGATTATCATATGATTCATATCAACCCACCCATATCATAAAGCGGTCATTTTCCTTCAAAAAAAAGGCGGTTATTGCTATATTCAGTTTTTTCGTGGGTCGGTGAGTAAACGAATTAGTTTAGTAAAACAGGTTGGTCTCACACTAGCATGAGACGGTTTTTCAAGAAACTTGATGCTTTCCTTTAGCTCGATCTGACCAAACTACGTGATTAAAATTCTACCTACTCATATAACACAGTACATAATAAATCATATGAATCTCATTATAAGAATTTGGAAAATATCACCATTTTAATTTCAAACTCTAGTATAATGTTTAAATTGTCGGACCATAATATTATTGTCATACTGTCTGATAAGAGAATTTATAGGCAAGTAATGATAAGAAAAATACCATAGAATAACCATTGGCAACATCTTGAACAACAAAGCCAGAAGGAAGTCTCCTCCACTTGACAGATGAGCCTGAACAGGATGATGCTTGGATCATGTCCACGGAGACATCAACCACGGCCCACATTCCCTGGGCATGCTGCTTGGCAAACCGTATAATCTTCTCTTGGCGGAGAGGAACGAATGGCGAGGGGAAAACAAACTCTGCATTCATCTGAATAGAATTTTCACGACTACAAATTCTCAGAAGAGACGGTCTCAATAAATAAATTTTTAAGTGAGATGGTTTCATTTACCTACTAAATTACTACGGAGTAATTACCAATTAATATATACAAACCTTTTTTATGTCTAATACTTTTAGATCTGTCATGACATGAGTTTGCTAAGTTTTGAAGCTAGAGTTGTAAATAATGTGCAGCCACACTACATGAGAACTTACCAAGTGAAGTTCGCCATCTCGGGATCCACCATTGCCATTGAAGAGAACCTCAATGGTGTCAGCTTTGCCTAGCATACATGGAAACGTGTCTTTCATTCGCCTCTACACAATGGACAAGGAAACCAACTTCAACTTAGTAGGTGCAATCTCATAAAATACTACACCACACTATCAATTCTTCAAGGTTGAATTTAATAATGCTCAGGAAATCATTGTATACTCGATAAGAGATCTTAAAATTTATAGCATTATAAATGAAGTGCTAGCCATGATTGTGAGGAAAAGAAGACAAATAGTATCGTGCAATCATCTCGTTTAACAAAGATCGAAAGCAATAATCATTCAAGTAATTGCACACACACTTTAGGTTGTCATGCATGTACATAGCAATCTTGGAGAAATCTCCACATTAAAAAATTATAAAGTCAAAAGATTGAGACAGAATTTTAGACCATTACACAAATCATATTCTCATCGGCTTCTTAAATTTTATAGCATATTGATCAAATACTCCATATTTCATATATGGATAAATCCGTGTTCATTCATGAATTTAACAATCTACAACAAATCAACAATAAACAATGAAGTCTTAGTCCCAAAAAATTCAGGACATCAGCTCATAAGCAATAAAAATGCAATAAAACTTACCGGGAACATCATAGTCTCAACAAGCTCGAAGCTACTGATGAACACAGTACTAGCGTCTTTAGTAGCATCCGTAATGAAGCCAAAAGGTTTCATCCCAACAAAAGGTGAGAACTTTTTTGCATACTCCTCCTGGTTCAACAATTCGCGACAGTCATCTAAGCTTTTAAACCACAAGGGACTATCGGCTTGAGCCATGGTAAGCAATTCCTCCATTGCAGCCATTGCTACTTGCATGAACATCGTCTTCTCGTACTCACTAGTCATGATAGAACCATTCATTGGGGTATTACTTGAAACCCCATTTGGCAGGTTAAGTCCCATGAGTGCCGGAGATGGTGCCCCGGATGTGGCTACGATTTGATTAACCAAATCAGAGACAGGCCTCCCTAGGAACTTCTCAGCCATGGCAGTAACACGGATTAGTTCGTCCTTTAAACGTTCATTTTCAATCTTAAGTTCGTGGTCGTGCATGGATACTTCCCCCAATATAACAGCACCGCCACAATCTTGACAAGTTGGGTTCCTCATGGCATCCTTCAAAGCGCCATTTTCAAGGCGAAGTTTGTCGTATTCTTGCTTAAGGGATACATTTTCATGTCGTTCAATTTGTGTCTGTAATTTCACAAACAAATTGGCATATCGTAAAATTAATTATGGAATTTAAAGAAAGATTATCCCCATTTATGAAAGGAGCATTTGCACAGATGCAATTTAGTAATTTAATTACCTTCATCTGAGTTCGGCGATTTTGAAACCAGAACTTAACCTGCCTGCCCTCCAATCCAAGCCTCCTACCAAGTTCGAGCCTTTGTTTTTCATCTGGATGAGCAACGCTCTTAAAGAAACTGCCACCAAAAAGGTGCAATTTAAAGCATTAGTAGTCTCTCAACTAACCATGCAAACTATCTACTGAATGAAATCTAAATCAACCCTTTTGAGATTTCGATCTCATGGAACAATAGGCTTGGTTCTTCGTCGAGAATAATCAAGTTCCACCAAATTACAATTTAAGGCACCTTACCCCCAACAACCACCACAAAGCCTTGCGCCTGAAGAATTTGGTGCTCACTTACATAAAACAATATCAGGAAATGTAAATCTTCTAAAACCATTGTGCCAAATAAAGATCTAAGCATATCTTAATAGTGACATCGAATCAGAGATCCGATCGAGTTATTAAGATTCAAATTATCAAAAATAAGTAATCCCATAGCACCAAATTATGACTGATACCATCCTACCCAAACAACCCTAAAATCTGGCTCCCCAAGTATTTTGCGCCGACTAACACGAATTCTTCTAAAAATAGTGGAAAACGGTAAATCTCCTAAAGCCCTTGTACCGAATAATGATTTAAGCGTATCTTGTTCGCAACACCAAAACGCGATCTGGTTATAAAAGTTAATAAGATTTTGCCTTGGCCACATTTTAAGGCTCGGCGACAGTTATGGAATTATGGCACATCAACTTAGATTGGCGGCCAATGACAGATTCCGAGATTAAATCTCAAACTGAAATTTAATACCATGGACAATTTATCGCAACCAACTCCTAATCATACCAACAAACAAACTCTTCGTCCGATTATGATTTAGGGTCGACTAACATCAACCATCACAAGGAAACATAGGGAACAAATTTAAAACTTACTTCTCAAGTTCTTGAATTTGTTGGGGAGTGTGCCTGTGATATCTCTTCCTCTTCGCTTTCTTGGTAGCAGAAACATTAGTGTTTTGAGAACCTCCATCAACATGATCCTCAACAGAGACAGTGTCATAGTTTTCACTCCCAGAATTTTCGCCTCCCATTATATTGTTTGCCTCAAATTGATCCGCGAAAAAACCCATTTCTCCTTGCGGTTCCATTTTACCCTGCAAATCAGACAGAATGCTTATACAATGTTATATTTAAGTGCTGAAGTTCACAAATGCATGAAAAGTAATAGGCTGGTTTATATACACTTTTTTTAGTCCTCCTTTGGATAAACTTATCTATCCCACCATTAATGAGTACGATATTATCTACCACATTTCAAACGTCTAGGACAGCAATAAAAGGGAATTCGACAAAACATATTTAGTATCGGATTAACGTATCTACCTTTCTTATTCTATCCTTGCTCAACTTCCATCGCGGGTCAATCAAAGAAGGTAAAATATATGTCATCTTATTGCTTCGTGACAGAAGAAGGTAGAAAAGAGAAGGTCGGTAGCATTGTTCAATAGTATCATCTCCGTCACCAATATTCTCATAATATCATCATCAATATAGTAATTTTATTTTTATTTTGCTTCCTCAAAAATAATTAAAAGACTAAAGCCAAAAACTTTTGCATACTATCATAATCATATGCATAACAATTTCTTAAACATTTGAAAATGACATCCTTAAACCTCAAACCAAAACCCTCTTTTTCAATATTTCTCAGTCAATCAAAGGACTAAAAATTCAACAGAAGTTTAAAATAAAGATGAGATTTTGTCACTAGTTTCTATTAGTAATCCATCATAACATGTTCATAACATATTAAAATTAAAACTTTTATCCTTTGATACGCAACTTAAGCACACCAATTCATGGACTATACCACAAAAATATGAACTTTGAATTAGCCTCAGAAAAAATACACATAAGCTCAATACTTATACCTTGGTTTGGTTGTACAATGCTTATATACATCTGGATGTCTAATCCTATTTGTGTAAGAACACCCAACTCAAATAACCACGACAACATTAACCCGTCCCACTGCTTCAAGGACTCCCGCAAATTTTTAGGTACTACCCCGAACGATTACCACACGATATAAAAAAAAAAAAAAAAAAAAAATACTCCCTTCATCAAAATCATTTGTTTGCAATTGATGAAATACTCTCATAAGGAAAATAAAAAACGTAAACAAATGATTACGACGGAGAGAGTACTTGTTTCTATTAACAATGCATCATAAAGTGTACAATACCATTTCAAGATTAAAACTTTCTCCTTTGTTGCTTAATCTCTTCTTCAGTAACTCTGTTTATTCATCCAAGTTAGAAAAAAAATACAAATTCTAAAGCAAAAAACAACAAAAATAGAACTAATTATGTGAAAATAATGAAGAAATAAAGGGATTTTTTGTTAAGAGAGAAAATAAGTGTAAGTGACTAAGTGAGCAGAGTAAGTGTCAATTTATCAAAGATTCTTAAACCCTTTTATACAACTAATTATATAGGGATATACCCAATTGCATGTCAAGATCCAAATTAATATTAAATCATACTCCGTAAATACATATTTTGAACAAACGTATGAAAATGAAATGAATAGCGGGAATATAAATTAATTATATATTAGAAAAAAAAAGACAAGACAGAACCTATAAGATGTTGATGAAGAAGGGTTTTAATTAATTAATTAAATGCATAAAAGTAGCTGACTTACTTGCAAATTTCAATGGAAGATGATTCCCTTTGGTCAAACAAATTGAATTATTTTATAATTAATTTAATAAAAATAATAATATTTTAATTATTTTTGCTTCACTTGTGGATCAGTGCTCTGTTTCTTTACTGACAACAATGGCTTCCTTGCATTGCTCTGTTTTTATTTATATATAGAAATAGTAAAATAAAATAAAATAAATAATAATAAAAAAATGGAAAAAGAAGACAAAAAAGGACAGTAAGAAAGTCAGCGGAAGAAAGAGAAGGAAGATCAGCTGAAAAGAAGGGAGTTCCAACTCCTGAATTCATGCTTCCCCTTACATGCACCATTTGTGGCACGTGTACTCTACTCTCTTTAGTTGTCTTGGACCATTGTTAACGTGATTAGTGATTATAATTACTTACTATCTTGGAGTTAAAAGGATGTTTTGGATTAGGAAGAAAGAAGAAAGTTGTTATTAAGAGAAAATTGTTTTAGTTTAATTAAGAAAGGTGATTAAGTTATGGCTTTATTAATGGTAGTGTATTAGTGTTCATAACTTGGTTAATCATCCACCAATCAATCAATCAACCACTATGATTTAAAGGAAAGTAATTGGAAAAACATTTCAATTGAGCAATTATTGATAAAGACTAGTTTTTATTTCGCGCAAATTTTGCACGAGTATGTATGCTTATTGCACCTGTAATAAACAAATTTATCAATTTTTTTAATTAAAATATCACAAAATAATACTTTTTAATTTTAATAATATTAACCAACAACGCTTAATAAATAAAAAGGTCACATAGCTTGTAACACCCCGTGTTAATTAATCATTATTTTTATATATTTAATGTTAATAAAATT
>VHZZ01001562.1:74480-143633 GCA_009801015.1 Silene noctiflora | reverse complement strand
TTTTTTTTTTTTTTGTAATTATAATTTATTATTTTGTAATTTATTCATAGTTCTGTATTGATTTCGTTGAATGTATGTAAATTGCAACATTTTATTTAAATTGTAACATTTCAATGTATGTTTTGATATAAGTAATTAGAATAGAAATAAGAATAGGAATTAAGTTGAGTTGCGGAGAGAGGGTAATTAATTAGAATATAAAACATAGAGGAGCCCACATGTAGAATATAATATGAAATTCATCAGCCAATCAGAAGCCAAGAAAAGACTTGGCTTTTATACTATGTAGATTTTTTTTATAGAAAATAACTAATATGGACATAAATCATTAGATATGTTTTCAAGAGTAAAAATATCAATTTATATATTTTTAAAATCTACATATTCCGTATTAAATATGTTGATGCCTGATAGGAGCAACATATTGTAACATATTACAAGTTTATGACGAATATACCTGTCACAAGAGAGACTTATTGAATTTACTATTTTAATATGTTATCTACCAAATACCCAAAACACCAAACACCTCAAACAACTTGTTGATGAATCAAACATGCTAAACGTACCCGATATATTAGAAATTTATCAATCTGCCGTTTACAAGACATCCCCTAAATTTATGCAATTAGTCAGCTTCAATGTACGAAATCTACCAAGATTCCATATTATACCTTAAATTGATTGTCAAAAAAGGAAGAAAACATTTCAAGATTTTTTATTAAATAGTACTCTCCCATTTTTGTGATTGTATTTCTAGTGATAAGTTTATGATATTCTATTAAAAATTTTACACCTACATGATTTATTAACATTAAGTCTTCCTTGATACTATTCGTTCTAAGCTTAAAACGGGTCAAATATATATACCACCTACGTATATAAAAATACCTATGGAAAAACAATATATTTAAGTGACCCGTGATAAACTTAAGACGAATAACACCGTCTTAAATTAGAATTTGTGGTTTATTAGTATAGAAATCAAATCACATTTGGATTCTCCTCCAATTCTTCACGCAAACATATACTCCTTAGTATAAATAAATACATTAGGCAATTAAACCCACCTCATTTCTCAACACTAAAAATTACAAAAAAAAAAAAAAAAAAATGGAGATAAGTGTAAGCAATGTTGCAATTTCTTTTGTGACAATTTTCATAACAAGATTGTTATGGAAGACAATAAATTGGGTATGGTTAAGGCCAAAGAGACTAGAACATTGGCTTAGAAAACAAGGATTGCAAGGCAATTCTTATAGAATTTTTCATGGGGATACCAAAGATATATCTTCCATGGTTAAGAAAAATAACTCTAAGCCTATGGAAGCTGTCTCTAATGATTATATTCATAGGCTAACTCCTTTTCACTTGAAAACCGTTCAAAAATATGGTATGTTTAATTTAAGATTTAAATGTTTGTTTTGTATTAGTATAAATTTATATTTTAATATTTGCATATTTCAGCTCATTGTACTTTGATATGAAAAAAATTAATAATTTCATTTGAATATATGTTAGAAAATCTGTTTCTTAAATTATCTTGATGAATTTTTTTTCACGAAGTTAATAATATTAGTTTATTTTATTATTTTATACCGTGTAAGTATGCATCACGTCATTTTTTAAGAAAATTTAGTAATTTTTTATTTTATAATTTTGTACCCTTTTATTTTATTTTGATTAAAAAATTATAATTATAATTTAGAATTTAATAAAAAATCATGCTTAAACAAAAAAAAAAGTTTAATAGAAAAAAATAATGGAGTTTGGAAGGAAATTTGTTGTGAGTTTTTATTCTCTTACTGGTAAAGGGTATTTTGTTCAATGCAATTGGTCGGATGATACAAAAATTGTAGGCATTGAGTTGGGACTAAAAAGTCTTCTTAGTAGGTATGTCTAGACCCGACAAAATTAATTGACCCGAATCGAGTCATTTGATCTGTTCAAAACGCGATATGTGAACTTAAGATCAAAGCTTGTGTTAAATCTAAATTTGACTCAACCCAACTATTTATTTTTGAACACTGATTATTATTGACTCCATCTCGACCCATCTTATTGCACTCCTTTTCAGTTGACTCGGTACCTATATGACAAAAAGTTAGAAGCAATACCAAATTAAAATCCTAAAAATTAATATAAAATAACATTCTGTAAGACTAATCGGCTAATGTGCTAAATAAGACTAATATGGGTCGATAAAACTAAAACGAGTTATTAATTTGAATGAATAAGAGACAAAATGTGGGTTAAAATCCGTAAAATATGGTGTGATCAATTATCTATAAATAATGATTGTAGCTAACTCGGAAGTGACCATAACCAAAAATAGCCGTCCCCACCCAACCGGAAATGCTTGCTCACCCGAAATTGACTCGGCCCGAAGTGACCCAACTCAAACCTGACTCAGTTGATCGATTGACAAACGTGTCATTGAGTCGGGTTGAGGTTGTTTGGGTTTGCAATAATTCGAGTCGGGTTGGGTCATTTTGGTTTCGGGTCATTTTTTGGTGACTGGACCCACTGTCGTTGCCTTTGGTGCGCAGTGGGTAAAGCGCCAAATATACATATAACTTGCAAACCACGTATATCATGTAAGTCATCCGAGGGTGACACACTTGAAATCTAGATAGAAGACATAGACTCATGTCATAAATATTCCACAATATTACTCTTAGGGAGTCTTGAATTTGAATCCGTGTGAATTTCACACAAGTTTTCAATTTTAACCACTAAGCTCCACCTTTGCGGGTTCGTGTCATTTTGGGTGAATTGTATTCAAGTTACGATAATAAACATTCGGGTCGGCTTGATTAATTGGGGTCAATTCAGATTTATAGATAATATTGGATTTTGATATGTTAAGCAAGACTGAGAAGGTTGCGATTTCTGCAGGTGAAAATTCATTTATATGGGAAGGACCAACCCCAACAATACTTGTAACAAAGCCGGAATTAATACGTGAAATATTCAATAAGGTGCATGATTTTAAAAAACCTACACCAAATCACTATATTGACGAGGTGACCAAAGGACTTGCAAGGCTCCAAGGTGACCGATGGGTTCAAGAACGCAAGTTAATCACTCCTGCTTTCCATATGGATAAACTCAAGGTTCGATCGTCTTATTGTGTCAGTTAGGTCGAGGTTCGGGTTAAATCGGAACGGATCATATCGAATTCGGGTCATATTGGGTTTGTTTCCTGTTTTAAGTCGAGTCGGGTTCAGGTCGGGTCGAGTTTGTGTCGGGTTATTATCAGGTCTAGTTATTTTATCGCATTACACCAATTTTAACGTTAAACTTATTTTTTCAGCCATTTTATTTGGTCTAGCTACTTCATTATTAAGTAAATCGCTTTCATTTTATCCCACATTAAGCTCAATAATTATCGGGTCATCAATTTAATCTGGTCAATATCGGGTTGGGTTTCGGGTCACTGGTTATAAGGTGCGGTCGGGTTACTAATCGTGATTAGGCCGTGTCGGTTTCGGTTTGCACAATTTTCTGATTATGTTAGGTCTGGTTTGCTTGGGTTCGGGTCGGGTCAGACTTGCAGCTCTAAATTACAATTTTCATTGAAACAAAGATCATTAAACTGATTAGTATTTGTGTTTTATTTGAACAATTAGCATCTGGTACCAGCATTTTATTCGACTTTTAATGATATGATCCGAGAATGGGAGAAAAAAACATCTAAAACCGGGTCACAAGAAATTGAATTGTGGGCGGATCTACATAATATGTCCGCCGACGCCATCTCACGGGCGGCATTTGGGAGCACTTTTCAAGAAGGTCGGAGAGTATTTGAGCTGTTACGAGAATACTTAACGATCATTGCTCGCGCCTTACAATCGGTTTATATTCCTGGATCCAAGTACTTTCTTTTCTCTTATTTACTCAATTACTTCCCACCCAATATATCCTACATTTAGACCTGTCATACGGTATAAAAATACGGGTCAGTGTATTTCAGAATTGGTAAAAATGCGGGTCAAGTCTCTACACGGCTTTCAGGTTGTGTTAGGGTTTAAAATGGGTCGAATAACGACTTTTTGTGCCATTTTTTTAAATCTTCTCAACTATATTATTTTTATAAACCTAAATTTTGCCGGCCATGAATAATTTTTTTTTTTTTGGGAGCCGGCCGGCAATAATTTATATTAAAGGAAATCTTTTATAAAAAGTCGTATATAATAGGCAGCTAGTTTTGGGCGATATTTTCTTAAGAGATATGATTAACCTCAAATGTTGGTAACCCTCTCTGTTTTTCAACAAATGTAAACATATTTTACGTAAATTTTTTAAATGTCTATTTATAACTATTACATATTGTAAATTTGTAACCCTACAGGTCATTTAGGGTTTGGGTCAGTTTTGAATTCAGGTTGAAAAAAGGGTTTATTTCAGGTTATTTTCGGATCGGATTAGTTTTTAACCATTCTCTGTTTACATTGTACGAATATTATGCATTGATTGTTTTTTTATTTTTTTTATTATAGGTATTTACCTACCAAAACAAACAAGAGGGCAACAAAAATAATAAGGGAAATAGAAGAGTTACTAAAAGGCATGATTTTAAGGAGGCAAAAGTCAATGAATGCAGGAGAAAAAGTCAAAGATGACTTACTAGGTCATTTACTAACATCAAGTATAGAAAGAAAACAAGGCAATGGTAAAAAAATTAACTTAAAATTAAGTGTAAAAGAGGTAATTGAAGAATGTAAAATGTTCTATATTGCTGGACAAGATACTACTTCAGCATTATTAGCATGGACTCTTATTTTATTGAGCAAACATCAAGATTGGCAAGAACAAGCTCGAGAAGAGATTCTTAGCATTTTTGGTAATAATGCACCCGATTTTGATGGGTTAAACCGTCTTAGAAAGGTACGTAATTACTTCATACGTCACTAATAATTCTTTTATGAGACTTAAGGGACTTAATTACTTCTTTCGCTTATACTATAAATGGACGGAAACCATCTATTTAGTTTTGTGCGGTCTTTAAGGAATTTTTTTTCGGCTTTTAAGTTATTTTCCAAACTATTTGTTGTTTTAGGACCTATTTGCAAATATTTTCTGCAAATGGGTATGTCATCAATTTTATTTTTTCGTTTCTTTTTTTAAACTTCGAAAAACCGCTGCTTGAAGTAGCGACTTAGCTGACTTTTTTTTTTTACCTTAGGTAAAATTTTGAACAAAAATCTTAACACATCTGAGTCTTGCACATGAATGTAATGGCTTGGATTCGAACCCCTGACATCTCCAATGGATGTGCAACGATTTATCCATTAAACCAAATGCCTTATTAACGACTTTAATTCTCGTCACATAGTTTGAAAATGGCGTAAATCTAAAGAATTAGACTGTACCCAAAACTAATACTTTTTTTTTTGGCAGCTGTTAAAAGACGTAACTACATACTCTTTGACGTTTGACGTTTAATTAATGATTTTTTTCGCTTCCAGGTAAATCTGATATTGCATGAAGTTTTACGGTTGTATCCTGCCGCACCTACACTTAATAGAAAAGCTAGCCATGATATAACAATTGATGGAAAAGTAATACCAACCGGTGTACATTTTCAAGCACAACTCTTATTTGTTCTGCAAGACGAGAAATTTTGGGGTCCTGATGCGAAAGAATTTAATCCCAATAGGTTTTCTGAAGGGATTCTAAAAGCCGCAGGAGGAAATATCTGTTTTTTCTCGTTTGGATGGGGTCCTCGCATTTGTATTGGGTCTAATTTTTCCTTGGTGGAAGCTAAATTGGGATTGTCGATGATACTACAACGCTTTCGTTTGGAGCTCTCACCATCGTATGTTCATTCTCCTACGCTTAGTCGTGGCACACTTCGTCCAGAGTTTGGAGTTAATTTAGTACTTCATCGTTTGTAAAAATATTATCCGATAGAATAATTACTGTTGCATCTTAATATAGATTGAATAAGAGAAAACGAGTAAGCGAATGAACAGTTTAATGAATTGTTCGATATGGACTGATTCTAATCGTTCTAGACACGTTATATAGTTCAAGTGATTTTTTATGAAATGTTTCCGTTAAGTTTAAAGAATTATTGAGGGTCAGAAATACCCGTCACAAAGAAATAAAAAAAAAAAAAAAATGTTTGGGATGGAGTGAGTATTTTCTACATGTTCTTGCAGACTTCAGCATCTTCAGGGCCGATTTTACTGTTAAGAGTTAGAAATGCCCTGGCTCCAATGTTAGTTGAATTTTCGTTTGCCTCGAAAAGCTCAAATCATGTTCTTGGCATTCTTTCTTGATTAATGACAATTACAGCAGTAAACTAATTATTAATCCTGATAAATCAGTAAGATTTAGGCATGAAAAGAATGAAGTCCAACAACCAACATTACTGATATATTACAGTACAAGTTCTGGTTGATTGCAGTTCACTTAGAAATTTTCGGGTTTTTTGGGAATGCCCTGCTAATATTAATGATCATATAACTATTAGTGTTTTAGACTTAAATCAATTGTTCAGTAACTTATAATGGAGATTAGTCGAGATCAGGATGATATCGAGGATATTTCGCCAGTAAAAATGGGCTCAATGCATATTGCAGGAAGTAATGGTTTTGGTCATAATATCGAGTTTATGTCTCAAGCCTACCTTAGGAATAGGAGTTCGGAAATCAATATTGTCGATGATACATCGCCTTCAATTGAACGTCCGCTTCCCATATTTCTTAAGGTATTAAGCTCATTTATAAATTTGTTTGTTTGTATTTAGTTTATACTCATTCATCATTAATGTATCTGTACATTTGTTTCTGTTTAGTTTCAAGATGTTCAGTACAAGGTGAGAAACAGTCGGGATTCGACAGGAAACCCGGTAAGGGCAGTAGTGTCAAAGGTGTCACAATCTAACACCGAGAATAATGGTCATTATAAACACATATTGAAGGGTATAACAGGAAGCGTTAGCCCTGGTGAAATCCTCGCGCTTATGGGTCCTTCTGGTAGCGGCAAAACAACCTTACTTAAGATCATTGGTGGAAGATTGCAGGATAATGTCACAGGAACTGTCACTTATAATAACATTCCTTACAGTGCTGCTCTTAAGAGGAGGTTCGAAAAAACAGGATTATTGTTTTTGTAATCGGTCTTAGTTAACGACATACATTTACCAAGAATCGGTTGATGTGGGTTTGTTTTCTAAATGTTTCTTTTTACAGGATTGGGTTTGTGACTCAAGATGATGTGCTATTTCCGCAGCTGACAGTTGAGGAGACACTGGTTTTCGCTGCATACCTAAGGCTTCCGAACAGCATAAGCATGAAACAGAAATACCAGCGGGTTGTAACGATTATTGAAGAGCTTGGGCTCGAAAGGTTTTCCTGTTTTAAGCTTAATAACAAATCTGATATAAGTTCAATTCAGAAAATAATTAATGATGTTGTATACTGATACCTTCTGCGCAATTTATGACAGATGCCGTCACACAAGAGTTGGAGGAGGGCTTATACGAGGAATATCCGGCGGGGAAAGAAAAAGAACTAGCATTGGCAATGAGATCTTGGTTGAACCTTCTCTATTGTTGCTCGATGAACCTACTTCCGGCCTAGATTCAACTTCAGCCAATCGGCTTATTCAAATTCTTCAAGGCCTTGCTAAGGTTCTACTTCTGAAAATCAACTGGAAAATAATCTCTCCGGTACTGATAATTGAATTTGTTCATTTACCTTTTACTAAATTTTACATGTCATTGGTGAAATTATACAGGCTGGAAGAACTATAATCACGACGATTCACCAACCTTCGAGCAGGATGTTTCACATGTTTGACAAAATCCTGCTTATATCAGAAGGGGTACCAGTATACTATGGCAAGGCTAGGGATGCAATGACTTACTTCTCATCGTTAAGGTTTAATCCTGAGATACCGATGAATCCAGCCGAGTTCTTACTAGATTTGGCAACCGGACAAATCAATGACATTAGTATCCCTGACGATTGCAATAGAAGCAATGGCACCCCTGCATCCGAGAAGGACATTCTCAAAGTACGAACCTAGTACTTAAACTTTACGTCTATTATTGAAATCCATTTACAATATAGTTCGTTAAATGATCTGTTTTTTCGGCCTTGCTGGGATAGTATATACAACTGAAGTACAAAATTCAGCTGGAGCCTAAAGAAAAGGAGCTTCATCGATGCACGAACATACCTGAGCATCTACCGTTAGCCATTCAAGTTAAAAAGGATTGGTCTATGAGTTGGGGAGATCAATTCTGTATCTTGTTCAAAAGGACATTTAAAGAACGATGGAGGGATTATTTCGACAAGCTCAGGTTGCTTCAGTCTCTAGGAGTCGCGTTGTTATTAGGCCTTCTTTGGTGGAAATCCAAGAATGGAACTGAGGCTCAGCTCCGAGATCAGGTATATAATGCATCAACATTTTTTTTCCTTTTAATTCAATGTGGTGCAGAGGGAATCACGAGGGCAATTTTAACTGTACACATGCAGTCGAGACTGAGTAACATATCAACAGACTTCAAAATACGAATGTTTCACCTTAAAATGATCTGTTTCCGATTTGCAGATAGGATTGATGTTCTACATCTGCATATTTTGGACATCCTCGTCGATCTTTGGAGCAGTATATGTATTCCCATTCGAGAAGATATACTTGGTAAAGGAACGAAAAGCAGACATGTACAGACTAAGTGTGTACTATGTATGTAGCACATTAAGCGACATGCTAGCTCACATTCTGTACCCTACACTCTTCATGGCTATCATATACTTCATGGCCGACTTCAAAAGAACAGTCGAGTGCTTCTTCCTAACTCTCTTCGCCACCCTAATCATCGCCATTACAAGCCAAGTAAGCACGGTCCTTAGCTTCATCCCTTACGACAAAGAACTAAACCGATTTTTTTGTGTTTTGTGATTAACTACTGTAGTTTACTTAATTAGGGAGCTGGAGAGTTATTTGGAGCTGCTATTTTGAGTATTAAGAGGTCGGGAATGTTTGCCTCGCTAATACTCATGTTGTTTCTTCTAACCGGAGGATATTATGTTCAGGTAACGTAACTGTCAACTGCCTAAAATCGTAATAATTCATCTCAGTGGCAGAACTAGGGGCTAACAAGAGCAGTCGCCCCTGCCCAGCAACGAAAATGTTGCAAACTCGACTTAATATATATTTGTTTATTTTGTAAACAGCATATCCCGAAATTCATGAGATGGTTGAAGTACACATCCTTCATGTACTATGGCTTCAGATTACTTCTAAAAGTGCAGTATTCCGGAGACCAATTATATGATTGCGAAAGCAAAGGAGGATGTCGGCCTTTGCAGAGCTCACCCTCGTTCGACACAGTGAACTTGGACGGTGGCTTGCAAGAAGTTTGGATACTTTTAGCCATGGCTGTTGGCTACCGGCTGTGTGCCTATGCTTGCCTACGCAAAAGGATCAATAATTGCCATCTTTGATTATATTTGATCTCATTACTTGTATTGTTGATTTTTTCGATTTTGTTAGGTCGAAAATGTCTCCACGCTTTTACGAAATCATATGAAGTTTAAAATTTGGCCATACTTCTTTTCTTTTGTGGTTACGAGTGGCATGTTGCGTGCTAGCGTGAATACTAAAAGGATAATATAATTGGGAGGAAGAGGGTACGAGTACTATATACTCGATTTATTCCCCATGAATGAAACTTTTTGGATCATGACAAATAGTAGAATCTAATTCTTAAACCAAGGACAAAACATTCCTGCATGACAATTGCTGTTTTTCTATGAAAAGTTCTTCCAATATCAAGCTCTTGGAATTATCTAATTCCGAGGACATAATCGTCTCAGGTGATTGGTCCCGACTTTTTTTGGACTGAATATTGCTTTGGTATGTTCGGTAAAAAATCATAAATGTTACTCCGTAAGTACTATTTTTGAAAAAGAAGTAATAAATGTTAAATACGGAGTAAGTACAGAGGAAAAACTTATTGAAAGACGGTTTCTTACAAAATTTGTGCTAAAACGCTACAATCGGCCTGTGATGTATAGTATAAAGTATCTCTGACATAAAATTGTCATATACTACATATAAATTCCAACAAATGAAATTATGTAAATTTTACCAATTCTAGTTGGAACATACTTCGTCTGATATCGATATACTCCCTCCATTCCGTTCATTTATTTACCCTTTTATTTTTTATAAGCGGTATTTTAATCAAAGATAAACAAATGAGTGGGACGTAGGAGTACCATATAACATACTACAAATTTCAGCACAATTCACAGAAAAGCCTAAAAATGTGTTCAATCAGTTGCTCTTTAAGTGATGAAGTTAAAAAATGTGACCATCAAAATTTTTTTTTTTTTTTTTTTGGCGCGACTCTTGCATTTTTACCTAATGACGGATTAATATAAGTAGATAAAGGGACGAATTGCTAAGGTAATAAGATGAACAAGAAAAAAAATCGAAAATTCGAACAAAAAATTTCAAATCTTGCGTTGTTATCAGCATTATATTATCAAGAAGTACTCGATTTATCAAGAAAAATTTCGTGCAAATTCATATTAGCCGAAACTCAAGAATTTGCAAAGCTAACCTCCTAAGAGAAAGTTGATCATGTTATATATATATATATAAAAGGCAAAAATCGTTTTTCTGGTTCAAGTGAGGGAGCTCTATGTCGCAGGTCAGAATCAAAGTTATTACCACTTCAGCTAGCTCTTGTTTTTATAAAAAGGCAAGATCGTAACATCAAACAAAAGCATTTTAGAAAAAAGAAGCATCAATCAATAAAATTAAAGCAGGTATTATCCTGAAATTTTAAACTATAATGGAAGTTGCCTAGAATTTTCATGCAAAAGTTTTCTTAAAAGAGTATAACTTTATCCATCATGACAAATATTAGAATCTAAGTGAACTTGAATTTTATGGTTTTGTTTATCTACCTACTTGAGTATTACTTGACCCGCCTTTAGCTTGTGACGGATATGCTCGTCTTCAATGAGAATTTGTGGTTGAATTGATACGTTGTCGTTATTAAAACCAAGAACAAAACATTCCTGCATGACAATTGCTGTTTTTATGTGATGTATTACTACATGATATAAAAATGGTCTTGTAATCAGGGGCGGTTAGGGCCTTGTTTAGTCATGAGTGCGAAAATCGAACCTTTAATTTTGGTGGTCAAATTTAAAAGTTTTTATTGATGAAATTCAATCTAAATCTCGAAGTACGCTGCATTTGTACATTCATAAAGACTTTATTGGTCGGGTTAATGTCTTTGGTTATCTCCGGTGAAAAAAAGATTGACCATTAGTTTGGTCTGGTTAGGAGGGAGTGAAAAGTATTTTTGGCAAAATTACACCAATGCAAGTCAAAATCTTGACTTCTTTTGTCGGGATAATGTCTTAGCTAAGTGTAAGACGGTCTCTTAAGAAGTTGCATGTAAAAATGAACTACCTGCTCTGACATAAGATTGTGCTATACTACATAATACTAATAATAATATAAACGAAATGGTGCAAGTTTTACCAATTTAATGACGCAAATTTGTCACATTCTAGTGAAACATGCTTTGCATGATGTTATACACATTATCTGCAATAAATTAATGGCATATAAAATGCTGTAAATTTCATCAGAATTCACAAACAAATCTAAGAATGTGTTCAGTCAGTTGCTCTACAAGTGATGAAGGTACTGTACCTTGGAAAGAAATGTTTCGGTCTGCGTCGTTTCGGATGCCTAGGCCTGATCCTTTCTCTGTCACAGAAGTTGGTAGTGTTAGTCTTGCTGAAGTGCCACAAGAAGCATGGCAAAGTACATCCTCTGAGGTACAGCCACAAGTGATTTTGTATTTCTTTCCTTTTGATTTGTTAGTTTTAAAAGTAAAACAACGGTTTTTTTTGTACTAACGGGTTTTGAAGTCAGGTCATGACTGTTACACCTTACAAGTCAATGACTTTGTCTACTAATCAAACTTATATCTGCAGATTGGTGTCATAACTCTGACTATATATGCTGACGGATTTTAACTCGTGTCATGTGTGCCGTAACTCAGTGACAGATTTTAGTTTATGACATTCACTTTATTAGAAAGATTTTAGGTTGGTTTGGTTATGTGTAGATGTCAGCTAGTTTAGCTGGTAAAGTCATGAGCGGTGATACTCATGACCTGGGTTCGATTTTGTTAGGTCGAAAATGTCTCCACGCTTTTACGATATCATATGAAGTTTAAAATTTGGCCATACTTCTTTTCTTTTGTGGTTACGAGTGGCATGTTGCGTGCTAGCGTGAATACTAAAAGGATAATATAATTGGGATGAAGAGGGTACGAGTACTGTATACTCGATTTATTCCCCATGAATGAAACTTTTTAGATCATGACAAATTGTAGAATCTAATTCTTAAACCAAGGACAAAACATTCTTGCATGACAATTGCTGTTTTTCTATGAAAAGTTCTTCCAATATGAAGCTCTTGGAATTATCTAATTCCGAGGACATAATCGTCTTAGGTGATTGGTCCCGACTTTTTTTGGACTGAATATTGCTTTGGTATGTTCGGTAAAAAATCATAAATGTTACTCCGTAAGTACTATTTTTGAAAAAGAAGTAATAAATGTTAAATACGGAGTAAGTACTGAGGAAAAACTTATTGAAAGACGGTTTCTTACAAAATTTGTGCTAAAACGCTACAATCGGCCTGTGATGTATAGTATAAAGTATAAACATAAAACTACCTGCTCTGACATAAAATTGTCATATACTACATATAAATTCCAACAAATGAAATGATGTAAATTTTACCAATTTAGTGACAGAAATTTGTCACATTCTAGTTGGAACATACTTCGTCTGATGTCGATATACTCCCTCCATCCCGTTCATTTGTTTACCCTTTTATTTTTTATAAGCGGTATTTTAATCAAAGATAAACAAATGAATGAGATGTAGGAGTACCATATAACATGCTACAAATTTCAGCACAATTCACAGAAAAGCCTAAAAATGTGTTCAGTCAGTTGCTCTTTAAGTGATGAGGGTGGCTCTAGGTCCCCAAGTAGTTTGCCTTGGAAAGAGATGTTTCGGTCTGCGTCTTTTTGGATGCCTAAGTCTGATCCCTTCTCTGTGACAGAAGATTATAGTCTGGCTGAAGAGCCACAAGCAGCATGGCAGAGTACATCCTCTGAGGTACAGTCAGTTATGGTTGCATTATTGATTGATTATGTAGTTTCTTTTCTTTTGATTTTTTTTTGTTTGAAAATGGAGTCGCGGAAGTTGTTTTACTATTGGTAGGTTTTGCTACAGAAGGGTTTCGAACTCAGGTCATGAGTCTCGTAAGAATTTAATCATGACCTTGCTTTGAAGTTTAACAATGTTATATTTAGTCTCATGTAAGAATTTGTGTGCTGTGTAATTCTACGGGAATAACAGCAACGAATCCAAAAATAATTTGGAGTCGACTAACAGTTACTTTCGATAACAATGCCTTGCAGATAAGTGGAGTGTTCTGCTCTTTATCACTAGACCATGATCCTCACTTCAATATCAACCTTGGTTCAGCCACTTCCCCTACTCGTCTGTCGCAAAAAATGTATCATACTGCTTCTGATGATGCTACAAGCATAACAGAAAGCTCGGAAATTGGAAAGATAGACTCTAACGAGAAAGTTTCTCCTAGTCATAAGACTTGGATGTGGGTAGCAGCCTATGTGACCTTAGCTCAAGCATTGCTAGCAGTTGTGATAGTGTTACTCTATGGAGTTTTGCAACTACTTGACGAATATCTTCGTCCAATTCTATGGGCAGTCCTATGCTCAATCCCTCTAAGAGGAATCCAAGACACACTTGTCGAGTTCTGGTCTGAGCCGCTTAGACAAGGACTGACTAGTACATTCTTGGCAGTTCCCGTGGCTATTTTAAGGGCATTTGCTGATACAATCATAGATGCCCGCGATGTTTTTTCTTTGGTTGTATATGGGGAGAAGTTGGAAGATGTAGGGGCTGAAAAAAACGGGTTCTTAAGATTGGTTCGAAGGCTTGTTTCCTTTAGTCTCTTTGTGTTTGCTTATGAACAGATTGGAAGATTTGGAGCTGTAACTCTGTTAGGATTTGGATTCATGTTTAGCTCGAACCTGTCCCCTTCAACTATTTCAGCAGTTTCGACATTGAGAAGCGACAGTTTTCGGATAAAGAGAAGGAACAATAGATTGACTCTGAATAAGATTGGTGAAATTCTTAGTCAGTGGATTCTAGCCAGGATTAAAACCATCCTGGCAGTTGGGTTAATTGTCGGAATGATCATAGGAAGCATTTCCGGTCTAGTCTTCTTCTCTTACCATATCGGTTCTGAGGGAAAAGACGCGGTAATGTCCTTAAAATCTCACATTCAGTACAACAATTTCACCGAAAAGGTTGGAATCAAAAGATGGATCAGTGAAGATGAAGCTATGGAAATGATGGATTGGTACACAACCGAATGCTACGAGACATTATTACAGCAAATAGACATTTTCGCAGACAAGTACAACTTATCCGATCTCATTGAAGTAGTCAAGCAATTTGTGATCACTCCTTACAACGATTTCCTGGAAAATACTTCAGAAACAAAATACACCTTTAGACTAAAAAATCTAATGGAAAAACCAGTTCTCGACAAAGCAAAATGTTTCGCGACTCAAGGAATGAGCCTGTCTTTCCGAATATTGCCAAGTAGCAAGTTCATACTAGACAGCAGTGCGCATTTTATACTCTATTTAAGCCATATCATGGTCTCAGGAATAGCAGGACTAATGCAAATTTTCCTGCAATCAACTGTTTTTTTCGGGGTTTTATACTACCTTCTTACATCAGACTTCCGTGAAGTGACCGAACAAGTCATGAAGGTTCTCCCAGTCAAAAACCCGGTCAAGAAACGATGTGTTGAGGTCCTTAATAATGCAATTTCAGGGGTGCTTCTAGCCACAGTAGAGATAGCATTCTTTCAGGGGTGCTTCACTTGGTTACACTGCAGGCTTTTTTCGGTACACTTTGTTTATATGTCAACTATGCTATCATTTATCAGCCCTCTGCTTCCAATTTTCCCAGCTTGGTTTCCGTCTTTGCCAGGAGCTGTCGAGTTAGTATTGAATGGGAAATATGTGTTGGGGATTTGCTTTTTTGTGACTCATGTTGTGGTAATGGATTATGGAGCTTCTGAAATTGCCGATTATGTTCCGGGATATAGTACTTATCTTACTGGTGTTAGCATCATTGGAGGAATGACATTATTCTCTTCAGCTTTGGAGGTAATTCTACAGTCTGCACTACTCTAATTACGCGCTTCCTGGTTTATTTTAACGGAGATTCTTAAATAAGATCGTTTTATAGAAAACTTTGTCAATGTATTAATTTCTTTCCTGTCATCCAGGGAGCAATAATGGGACCTCTGATTACTACAGTCGTGATCGCCCTCAAGGACTTGTATACCGAGTTTGTTTCAAGTGAATCAAAGGAGCAGAACCCGTAAGAACTGCCTGATATCGGAATCACTAGCCATCGGATACAGCAGCAATACAGTTGATAAAAAATGCTTCTAGTTATCAATTTTCCGGCAATTAGTCTTCTGCAAGCCGGTCTTATGCTAATATAAGGAAAACCAGATAACAGCTACCTAGAAATCTAGAATATGACACATAGATGTTAAAAACTACCCGTTTGTTTTACAATATACTTGTATAAAACCGCTTTATATATTTGTGTTTTAGTTTCACTTACTATTAGACCTGTCAAACGGGACGGGCGCGTCGGGTCCCGGGTCGGGTCAGATACGGGTCGTGTTATGGTCAGAATACGGGTCAAGAAATAATTTATAACGTCTTTTTTAATCCATTTTTTTATTTTAAAAAATAATTTTTAAAAAGGTAAAACATATTTAAAATTAATATTTTAATCATATTCAACGTTTACATTAATTATTTCAACGTTTTCATTAATTATATTGACATAATTATTAAATTAATTTTTTTTAATAATTATTTTATTATTAAGTATTATAAAAGTTATATAAATTTGACTTTTTTGTTGTTTTTGTAATTTTTAATAACAAAAAAACAATTTTTTAACTATTTTTTCAAATTAATATATAAATATTAATATTTTAATAAAATTCTTGATTTACCTTTAATCCAACGAGTCGACCCGTTCGGGTCATGTCTCAACCCTAAAATAACGGGTCATTTCGAGTTCGGGTTAAACGGGTCACGGGTAAAAAAAACCGGGTTTGTAACCCTAAAAACGGGATCGGGCGGGTCGGGTTTCTGGATCGGATCGAGTTTTGACAGGTCTACTTACTATATGATTGATCCATTCAACCAAATCAAAACCAAGATACTAACTACTTTCTTAATCTCAAATTCATACTTACTATGCACTTAGTTATGTAGTTGTTGGAAGAATAATCTCATGAATTAATATTTTTTTATTAATATTATGCATTATTTATTTATTTATTTATGTCAATTTTTGAGGGTAGTGGTAGAACATAACTTCTAAAATTGGCTTCATGTCAAAGTAAAGGACTAGTTGGGTTGTGGGTCACCATCTAAAACTCAACTTCACCTTCCTATCTTATACCTCAAACATCGTTCCGCCTTCAACTTACGTTCAAAAACTCGATATAAACTCATATAACATACAAATTGTCATAAACTCAAATTAAGTTTTTTTTTTTTTTTTCATATTATATATATAATGACATTGTGTTTGTCCAACGATGAATCGTTCTCGACATTAAGGCATTTTCACGGTGATATTCGACGTGAAGATGAAGACGAAAGACGGGAATTTACGACAAATAATCGAGTAAGAGCAGAGCAGGGATCAATGTGGGTAAGAATGGCGATGAGGGTGTCAAGGGCAAAATGGTTTACTTTCCTTAGAAGAATATTTCATTATCAAAACGGGTCGAATTCACCTCTTGGGCCGAACCCGTTTAATTCAAGTAGTTGGATGATAATGGAATTTTTAACACTTGTGTCACAAATTTGTTTAACGTTGATCGTTCTTTCCGTCTCTAAGACGGAAAGACCCGTTTGGCCTATGAGGATATGGGTTATCGGGTACGATTTAGGTTGTGTTATGAGCCTCCTTATGCTTTATTGGAGGTATGTCCATTACCATATTAGGCAAAGAGAACATGGAATTAGCCTTAATAATTTGGAACAACAATGCATCACCCACGACTCGAGGTAATATTAATACTGATAATTATACTACATTTTCGTAATTACTAATTTTATCAACTCAAGAATAATATAATTCGGCATTCCCTTATTATACGCACGTATTTGCATGTAAACAATGTCACCACCAGGTGACGGTATCTTAATTATATTCATAATTATACTACATTTTCGTAAGTACTTAATTTGATCGACTCATGATTCAAGAATATAAGTCATTATATTAAGTCCTTATTACATGTACGTATTTAGTATTTACATATAAACGATATTACCACCAGGTAACAGTATCTCATAATCTCGGGTTTGTTTGTTTTGATCAGGAATTTGGAGATGGTGAGCAAATGCAAGGCATCACTAGACTTATTTTATGCAATGTGGTTTGTGGTGGGCAACGTATGGGTGTTCGACACTCGATTCGGATCCTTTAATGGAGCTCCAAAATTGAATATCCTATGTATTTTAATTTTAGTTTGGAATGCCATAACTTATTCATTCCCTTTTTTGCTTTTTATACTTCTTTGCATTTTAGTGCCATTAATTAGTGGATTAATTGGATATAATATGAGTTTGGGTTCAGCTGAAAAAGGAGCATCACATGATCAAATTTCTAAGTTAGTTTGTTGGAGATTTAAAGATGTTGATGGTGGTTTAGATTGTGGGAATTCCTCCTTTGCCCTCGACAATCCGGTATGTCATTTTTTCCCGACCAGTTAGTCTTTTGTAAAACCGTTTACAAAAAAAAAAAAAAAAAAAAAAAAAAAAAGATGATCATATTAATTTAGATGAGAAATCGAAACCTAAATGGGTAAATACCAACTTCGTGTATATCTTCCATTTTTAAATATCACAATGGTTTTTCTAAAATTTCTTTAAAAAAAAACATACTTGTTGATTTGACTTATTAAAAGAAAAAAAACGTCGTTGCATGCAAAATTAGCTTATAAGATAGTACATTATAATCGGGAATTTAAAATATTTAAGTTGTATGATTTATTATATGGTTTCGAACAAATGTTATTGTATTACAATTAGTAATAGAAAATATTTGAAATAAACATAATTATAATCAAAGGTTGAATTTAATTTTGCAGGATTGTTGCATATGCCTAACCAAATACAAGGAAAAAGAAGAGATTAGACAATTGCCATGTTCTCATATTTTTCACAAAAATTGTGTGGATCAATGGCTTGGGATGATATCATGTTGTCCTTTATGTAAGCAAGGGTTAGATAGATGAAAGGTTATTAATGTCTTTTTTTTTTACCTTTCGAGTTAATCTGGATTCGAGTTGAATAGAACCTTTGGTTATCGATCTCCATTTTAACACCCTATTTTTTCTAAGGGCAACATATTTGCAAAATATATATGTACAGTCAAAGAATACCGACCAATGTAGTTTTGTAACCATAGTAATATATGTTTCGTACCCGATTAAGTATTTTTATGTTCCTAATTGAGGAATTGTAATCCAAATACTTTGTATCATTTATCAACAACAACCGAAGTTAAAGACTTAAAGTTTATTAGAATTCTCGTGTAAGAGTTATGTAAATATATCGGTTTTTAAACTTTGAAAACTTTGAAAATTGTTATGTTAGATTAAAACATTGTGTGATAGAACTCGGAAATCATTGTTCTTAGATTGGCGAATTGTTCACCTTGAATCAATCTTTTTTCGATTGTATATTAGAAAAAATGAACCAATTCAAACTAACTTATTTGTTGAAGCCTTGAAGGAGTTGGAGCTCATGATACTAATAATATCAAAATCATCCCAAATGGATTAAAAATATTCACAAATTGAAATAGTCACTACCAATGATAATATCGTTATGGTCGCTAAAAGACAAACTAAATAAAATATTTGATGTCGACAATATATCGATTAATTATCAAATATACATAAACAAACACAAGAAAATTGATCTTACTTACAATGAGTCTAATTTAATCACTATAAATCTTTGTTAAAACTATTAAAATTATAAGCTTGATGAAAAAATACATCTTTAGAACTATTTATATTCATAAGTAAATGAGTACACCAAAATAATACAATTTACACTTTTACAATGATCTCAAATATCAATTTGTGATTTCTGTCTTAATACTCGCCTACCTATACCTGATAAAATTAACTCGACGTGACACAAGAACTGAGGATCGGAACTTAACCCGAACCCGAAGTGACTCGTACTTATATGACCGGATGCAGTTTGTCTCTCTTCAAATGGGATATTTTGGTCTTTTCTAAAAAGACAGGATTTTGATACTATTTTACAGCCAAATTTGATCACTTTTGAAAAACAAGTTACTATAAGTTGTAAAACTAGACTAACTAGCTAGATCATCGTGGTTACATAGAACCGTAAAGTGGTCATAAAATCTCGTCTTTTTGGAAAGACGAAAATAATCCATCTGAAACAAGAATTTGTGGTCTGGGTTAGCTCACCTGAATGTTTATTGCTGCATATTGATTATTATCAATAAATAACTTGATAATAATTAACTTGAAACCTAAAATAACCCGATACAATCCAAATTCTTTCAAACCCAAAATTAACCCGACCCGAACTGACTCGAACCCAACTCCAGATTGACCCGTTCGTTTGTCATGTCGACTCGTACCCCTCTACTTACTTAGCCTTGTGTCATTCCTCTGATATTTTCCTCATTCTCCCTCTTTCCTGCATGAGATCGTGATCCTCTACTTTCTTTCAATGGCAAGTTTTCCCCTTTTTTCTCTCTCTTCATTGTTCAATTATCCCTATTCTAGTATTCTTGATTGTTAATTCTTGTATGTTCGATCAAAGTTCTTAGCTTTTTGTCAGATTAAACTGTTGTTGCTTCATTCTCTTTTATATTCTGATTAAATTAGCAATTATTTTCATGTTTTGACTTTGTGAAACCCATCAAAATTGAATCTTTGCTGTCAAAATTTGATCTTTGATGGGTTTTTTTAATTGTTTTTTTGATTGATGTATGAATGGTATTGTTGCTGTTTTCATGATTTAAGCATTGATTGAGCCACAGGAGGTAGAAATTTATTTTATGGATAAAAGGGTTGGTGGTATTTATGAATTATGAGACCGTCTCATATAAGAATTAGTGAATGTCGAGAATGATAGGCATGAACTACCCTTTGAATAGAACAGGAGGAATTTTGTTATGACTGATGTTTGATTTTTATTTGTGAGATGAGAATCGAGTTTGCGTAATGATTAAGGACGGTTTGATGGAGTGAGGGCCGAGGGGTGAGTTTATATTAGGTTGGTAATGCGTAATTAGTATAATAGTGGGTTTGATTGAGGTACATTGTTTGAAGAAGCGAAATCTATCAAACGTGTTGGATATGAAGCACAAGTATGGGAAGGAATATGAATTATCGTAGACATCGGAGAGGGGTTGAGGTTGGGGTTGGACCAATAGCAAAAAAGAAACTACTGAGGATTGTGGCATACAAGATGTTCAAATATGTAATTCAAGGGTAAAATTAAATCGACTCCACCTCTATGGCCAATACTTGTTATTACTGAAAAAAAAAAGGGGTGATATGGAAGACTGAAAATTGTTTCAGTCTGACTAAAAACTAGCTGTTGTCGTGTTGAGAATGAAGGAAAAATTCAGATAGTGTTTTGTGTGTTAAATGCAGATAGGGTTTTGTGTGTTAATTGCATGAGAAATGATGTTACCTCAAGAGAGATGGAGAGAACGGGGATGGAGGGGGGAGGTAACAACTGAGAAAGTTATGTTCCTTGCACACACAAAAAATCAAGTTGGAACGATTCTACGGAGTAATTCGCTAATTTGCCTTCTAGTTGGGGAAATGAATCCCATTATTTCTGTCCCTTCCATTTCCCTCCAACCCAACTCACTTTCTAAATTAGGGATTTTGACGCCCTCCCTTTTTACTGCAATTCCCTTCATCTAAGCAAAAGGTAGTTGTTGGAATGTGAGAAACCCACGTGTGAATCCCACATTGGTGATGGAGTAGAGAGTCGCTCACTTCATAAGGCCTAGGGTTCCCCTTCTATTGCCAATTAGTTTTAGGAAAGATAAAGAGTTTTCTTGGACTTGTGAAGTGGGCACTTTCTCTCCTTTCCGGTACCCATTTCGAGTTCTAACAGTAAGGTTGGTGAAAACTATACTGCTTAACAAGAAGCTGAGATTATCTGCTGAAACTGTCCTTGATGGTGACATTCACCCCCGACAAATGGGAACTATAGATATATAACTACTCGAAATGGAAGCGCCATAGGAGCAAAAGATTATTTAAAATATCTAGCAAGTTTTTGCCCATGTAGCTGTCATTAATTTGTAATTAGAGTTATAACAAGATTCTAAAATTGTCGGTAAAAGTAATTTTTTAGCCAATCTGTTGACGATGGTGTACTTTATGTGGATGTTCTTCAAATGCCATTGAAGTTGTAAAATGAGTTTCAAAGTTTCATTAAGCAGAACACATATTTTGTTGATCTTATTGATGATAGTTTTACTTGATATGGTTCATGAGCGAGTAACACTATTTTGTTGATGCTTGAAACAGATGAGGTTGAATGCTTAACCGTGTAATCATATAAACAACCTAAAACCGTCGTTAAATCAGAAATGCTCAACAGGTTTGTCACACTATTCACCCTAACTTGATACGCCTTTTCTGAAGAATATGATATCGCTTGATACTGGTATTGAACTGGTTACCTTTTCCCAGAATTTTATATAGGCATCAAGATTTCTGATCTGTGAGAAATATCATGGTGCAGTGCAGAGACGCATTTCAGCATTTATTTCTTTCCGTTGTACAATGTTGTGACTCGGAAATTTCTAAACCACTACGGGGTCTTCAAGATCCTGCACGTCTTGCAAGAGAGACTGTCTGTAAGTAAATTTTCATTTTTTTTCACTCATTGCAGTTTCTAGTAGTGACGTTTAGAGAAAGTTTACTAACCTGTTTGATTATAAATTCCAACTTAGCTACTACTGCATGTGTTAGTGTCCATTTATGTCGGTCATGCTTTCCTTCTCCTTAACAAGCCTTTGGGTGGAAACCCAATTTGTTTTTTACAAAAATTGCATCTGCATGGTACTGATTTGATATTTTGGTTTTATTTCTGCTTTTGTCATGCAGTTAGTGTGAGTGAGATAGAGGCACTATATGAGCTATATAAAAAGATCAGCAAAGCGGTGATCGATGACGGTCTCATCCAGAAGGTGTATGAACGTTATATTTTGAACTTTGGATGTCTTAGTTAAATATTGCTTGCTGTTTATTTACTCAAAATGTTTTCAATCACCTTAGCTTAATATGGCAGTGATTTGGTAACTCTATTTACTACATGGCAGTGTAACGATGATATCAACTTTATTTACATCTCAAACTTCTTGCCTCTGTCAGAACTGCCGTGTCCTAAAGTGTTTAGTCAGCAATTTGTTAGCAAGTTCACGCTGAACATGGGGTGCCTAGAATCACAATCCATGTCATATTACCTACTTTTTATGGAGTCACATTGAACACTTTACATAGATGTAATGCAGCATTTATATCTTAAAACCGTTATTTTTCTCTTCTTCAGGAGGAGTTTCAGTTGGCCTTATTTAGGACGTACAGAAAGGAGAGTTTGTTTGCTGACAGGGTAAGTCCTTTTAGGATAGCTAATGATATCTCTGCCACATTATTTTCAGTCTTCGGCTTTGTAGCTTATTGCAAAAAATTTACCACCTTATGAGTTGATTTTCTATGTGTTTTCCCTTTTTTTTCTGAGTGCATGGCATATCTGACATTCTAATATCTATGACAACATTATCTAGTGCATCAAGGGTTCCCACAAATGGCGGTGTAAGGGGATCTGATGGGACACAGACCCAACACAATAAGTCTATTTCGTATGACCCACAATGAAAAATGAGTTGAGATTTGCATAGAATAAGTTCCCTTCACTATAAATAGAAGCGCATCTAGTCTAGGTAGCTATTTCACTTTTTTAAATCTCAATCCATAACCAAAGAATAGCAAGCCTTTGGCTCCGTTGGAAAAGTAACTGACATTCTAATATCTAATCTTTTTTAACATATTGTGCTGTATGTAAAGGTAATCATTATATCTATCCTGCTTATGGATCCATGAAATATCCCTACTCTCCAAACCCTTTCCAATACTGATATCTTTTTATTGTAGGTCTTCGACTTATTTGACACAAGGCATAATGGATATCTAGGTTTTGAAGAGTTCGCTCGTGGACTTTCTGTTTTCCATCCACAAGCTCCAATTGAACAAAAAATTGATTGTATGTTACACATCCTTTTGTTTGATTTATTTTCTTACTGTCTTTTGATTGCATGCAACAGAGGAATTTAAAAGGGAACCGTGAGCCTATGACTCAAAGGCAATGTTGAATGTACATAAACAATAGTTACTCGAATGCAAGGCTCAGACCCCTAGCCAACCATCCACCGCCTCAATAGTACCTGAAAATTCAACGTTTTACTTAATTTAGCTATGTAGTATGTACGTACTTACATGCCAAAAGAATGATATGGCAGACTGCCCTTCAATCACCTTCAGTCACCACAATAGCTGTTGATTTAATCTACTTGAGGGCTATGTCATTCTGCTTGGTGCGTCAAGAGTGCTTGGATGTCGGACACGCTTTTTTGTGAAAATGTATATTCTGCGGCTATAAATGAAGTGTGACGTCGTGTAGTCTCAGATCATCTAGCATGCGACACACAACCAAAGTAATGTGTTAAAGTAACATAGTTTAAGGTTACGAGTCGATAGTCTGACTGTGCAAACAACATATAAGAAATTAGTTAGGGCAATCTTGTTTGGGCTAGCCAAGTAGAGTAAGTACACTATATTAGGAAGGACAGAGGGAGCATGTTAATCCTTCTGGCTGCACAACTTATAATGAAGCTACATATTTTACTTATATGCAGTTTCTTTCAATCTGTATGATCTCAAGCAGCAAGGTTTTATCGAAAGGGAACAGGTTAGTTGTTTTTTATCAGGATATTCTGTTATCCATTCTCTTAGTTCATTTTTTGTTATTATTGAAAACTGTGAAAAGATGGCTGTGTGTTAACTTAATGTCGGTGACTAGTGGGCAATCTAGTCCTTCGTGAAGAGTGAAACTGTTACGTTTTTCGTTCATAATAGAAACAAGATCTGTAAAGCTAAAAGGTAAAGCTAATCTTGATACATTAGGAGGTTCTCTCAGTTTGAGTAGCCCCCCCTCCTCCGTCTCCCCGTTCCACCGCGTTGTTTATATTTTCCTCTTTGACCATTCCAATTGCTTGTTTATGTTTCTAATTTGGGCAAGTTTTACCTATAGACAATGACCATTTTACCCTTCTCGAGTCTGGAGACCAGTCTAGTATAAGAAATTAAGCTGTCGATATATATGTGTGCCGATTTTCTTACATGTCAGAAAGGTTTTGACTGTGATTTGTTTTTGCAGGTGAAACAAATGGTAGTGGCCACACTAACTGAAACTGGTATGAATCTCGCAGACCATGTCGTTGAAGAAATTATCACAAAGGTGTTGGCACAAACCTTACTAATGTTTTTTTTTCCCTTTTACAAATTCGTTGTTTTTTAGTTTTGGGTTATTATGGAATAAAGCAAAATGAATCGTGAAATTGTAAGCACAAATTGGCACAAGTGTTTTTGTGGTTCATCCGAAATCAACTTCATTATGCCGTAATAAGAGTTGCGTACACCAGACCCCTTCTACCTCATAATGCATGGGAACCCTGCTTTTTTTTTCGAGATTAATAAAGCCTTAGAGGGGGTGGTTGTTTCCATGCAATTAAATTTGCATTGGCCATATTGTGGAGTAACTGCTGGTTTGTTGAAGTTTAAACTTTTATGATACCTTTTGACGAAGTACTGAGTCATCTGATCGTCGACTTCTTCATCAGTCATCTTATCCTTATCATTTGCTGCAGACCTTTGCTGAAACAGATACTAAACAAGATGGTAAAATTGACAAGGAAGAATGGGGAACCCTTGTTCTCCGACATCGATCGCTTTTAAAGAACATGACTCTTCAATACCTGCAGTAAGTGCTTTTGCCATATAGTCTTGAACAATCACTAAATCTTGTTAAAACTATGTTCAATTTCCTGATATTCGTTTGCATGTACTGTTAACAGGGAAATTACGATTACTTTTCCAAGCTTTGTATTCCATTCGACAGTTGATGATACCTGAGTTGCCGTTGAATTATATTCTTGAGTTCTTTATATTCATGTTCATATATATAACAATTTTGATTCTACGAAAAATATTCATGTTTTTATTCTACATATTTATTGAACTCTTGTACAGAGGTCTGAAACAAGTCTGATATACTGCTTGTTTTTCATTAGCTTTCAATAATGTGTAATTGCTTTTTTCGAATTCTTCCATTTATAATCAGCTCTTTTGATTCTATTCGTGTGCCTCATTTGAATAATTGAAATAGATTATTTTGATAACTGATGGTTAGAATCGATCATCAATTAAAAAAACTATCAACACTCAGCTGAAACTCTCAGTACTCCCACGGATCTTTCATCAACGATAACCTCATTTGAATAATTCACTACTGTCGAGACAAAAGCATTGATAAAAGGACAAGTTATTAGAGAAACTCGCGGCCAATATAGACGAGTCCACCCCATATTACGCTCTTGAAGCACTCATCTTTTCTTGATTCAAAAGGGATTAATCAGTGCGTAGATATGTAACGATCTTGGGAAACATTAAAAGCGTCTGTTTCTTGCCGCCTTGCCGGTATTCTTCATGTGGTGACCCTTTTTGGAGGACAGATGACCCTTTTTCGGGGACATTGAAGATGGAAGATTGGAAGGACGACAAATTGGCCATATTAAGCTCCTTATTCCTCAACATAGCCTCGTGCTAGAGTATGGAATACATGGGACAGACTTAGGGACAGGACTTGGGGACATTCCCGGTCATACATGGGACAGGACTTGGGGACAGGACTTGCACAAATCGAAACTGTCTACGCATTTTTCTCTGCATTCCCCAATTTTGAACAATCATATGGAGCAAAGAAACAGCGCGAAGATACCCAATGGCCAGGTTATGCATAAAACAAGGATATGAGACTGAGAAACGGAAATTTAATTAGACTAGTAACTGTCTTAAGCATCTACTCCAAATTTTAAAAAAAAGCCCCCAAAACATTAACAACCAGCAGCATCAAAACAAAACCAAGAGCTGCGAACAGCCCAGAAATTCAAGTTTTTCACACGTTGAGGAGGCAAAAAGAAAACGAGTATTAAATGACAGCAACAACTGCTAACCAGTAGTCGCTGAAACTAGATAAGAGACGGGGAGCTTAGTCGACTTCCTCCATCTTGGATTCCTCAGTATCAGCTTCCTCAAGAGCAGGCATGTCCACATCCACATCAGCAGCATCTTCATCAATGCTGAGACCAAGCTTGAGCATTCTGTGGATCCTGTTTCCGAACGTGTTTGGCTCATCAAGGCTGAAACCAGAGGTCAGAAGAGCAGTCTCGAACAGAAGCAACACTAGGTCCTTGACGGATTTGTCATTCTTGTCAGCATCAGCTCGCTTTCTCAGCTCCTCCATGATTGAGTTCTCAGGGTTGATCTCCATGGTTTTCTTCGAGGACATGTAACCGGCCATGCTTGAGTCCCTTAACGCTTGTGCCTTCATGATCCTTTCCATGTTGGCAGACCATCCATACTCAGCAGTTACCAGACAGCAGGGAGAGTCGACAACACGGTCCGAGACAACAACCTTCTCAACCTTGTCACCAAGAACATCCTTGATCACCTTGCAAAGACCCTCGAACTTCTCCTTGAGTTCTTCCTTTTTCTTTTTCTCATCCTCGCTTTCATCGAGTTTAAGACCCTCCTTGGTGGCAGAAACAAGCTTCTTGCCCTCAAATTCCTTGAGCTGGCCGATAGCGTACTCATCAATGGCATCCACCATGTAAAGGACCTCATAACCCTTCTTCTTCAGCTTCTCAAGGAAGGGAGAGTTCTCAACAGCCTTCTTGCTCTCGCCGGTAATGTAGTAAATGTCATTCTGACCCTCCTTCATTCGGGTAACGTAGTCTTTAAGACTGGTCATGTCATCACCACTCTTGGTAGAGTGATACCTAAGCAATTCAGCAATCTTGTTTCTGTTTTGAGAGTCCTCATGGATACCCAACTTCAAATTCTTGGAGAATGCCTCGTAGAACTTGGTGTAGTCCTCCTTGTTCTCAGCAATCTCAAAGAAGAGCTCAACACACTTCTTAACCAGGTTCTTGCGGATAACCTTCAATATCTTGTTTTGCTGCAACATCTCTCGGGAAATGTTCAGAGGCAAATCCTCAGAATCCACAATACCCTTAACAAAGCTCAAGTACTCAGGGATCAGATCCTCACAGTTGTCCATAATAAACACACGGCGGACGTACAGCTTGATGTTGTTTGGCTTTTTCTTTGTGTCAAAGAGATCAAAGGGTGCTCTCTTGGGCACAAAGAGGACAGCCTTGAACTCGAGCTGACCCTCAACTGAGAAGTGCTTAACAGCCAAATGCTCTTCCCAGTCATTGGTCAAACTCTTGTAGAAAGCAGCATACTCTTCCTTGGTAATCTCCTCAGGCTTCCTCATCCAAATAGGTTTCTGTTTGTTTACCAGGTTCCATTCATGAGACACCTCCTTAATCTTTTTCTTCTTTTTCTCTTCCTTCTCTTTCTCTTCATCAACATCCTCAACCTTTCCCTCCTCATCTTTCTTGTCCTCCTCGTCTTCGTCATCAGAGATCTCCTTCTCAATGGTCTTCTCAACCCATAGAGAGATTGGGTAACTGATGAACTCAGAGTGCTTCTTAACCAAGTCCTTTAGGCGACGCTCCTCAAGGTACTCAAGTTGGTCCTCCTTCAGGTAGAGGGTCATCTTGGTACCCCTGCCAAGAGGCTCACCAGTGGTGTCCCTGGTCACTGTGAAAGATCCACCAGCTTGGGACTCCCACACATACTGCTCGTCATCATTGTGCTTGGTGGTGACGATAACCTTGTCAGCAACAAGGTAAGCTGAGTAGAAACCCACACCAAACTGACCAATCATACTGACATCAGCACCAGCGGCCAAAGCTTCCATAAACTCCTTAGTTCCGGACCTGGCAATGGTACCTAGGTTGTTCACCAAATCTACAAACAAACACAATCATCAGCGTCAGAAATATGCACTGCAAAGATACAAGGTGGAAGTAATCAAAAAGTCAAACAAAATCAACTAAAACACTAATTTGAAATGAAGACTGTATTTGTCAAGCGACAATATCATGATCACAAGGTTGAAACTATGCCAGAGTATAGTAATTTGAAACAATATGAAAGGAAAAGAATCACCAGTAACCTAGTAAAAAACCAAACAAGCAAAAGACTATAACCTCATGAAATCCGACTGTTGATAATGCTGGTAGATAAAAAAAATACAGTGTTTGTTACAGTCATTCAGTTGCATGTTTGTATTATATGAGGCATAGTTTATGCGTAGGTAAACAGTCAACAATGAACCGAAGGGAATAAAGCTACACAAAATAGTCATGCTATACACAGTGACAAAATCGATAATTAACGAAAAAGTCAAAAACCGAGTAAACAGAAGAGTGATCAGATGACTCACCAGCCTTGGTCATTCCAATACCACTGTCAACAATGGTCAAGGTGCTGTTAGCCTTGTCAGGGATAATGTGGATGAAAAGCTCAGGCTGTCCATCAAGCTTGCTCTTGTCGGTCAAGCTCTCAAATCTGATTTTATCAAGAGCCTGCAGGAAACAACATCCAAATTATTACCACCACAAAATAAGTTACGGAATACATGATGCATTAAGTTTTGGACTTATTCACTCATTTATAATTCAATATGAATAACCTAGAATAATAATACATCCACATCAAATTATAACTAAAGCATTTATCATTACCGAGCAACTCCGCAACATTCTACCTTGTTGACTTATCAATCAAAAGATATAGAACACGAAGGCCTTCAACATCATTATCATCTTACTTTAACTCTCTTAGTTTAATAGAGAATCAAATGAGTCCATGAAATTACGAAGTTCTTATTTGGATGAATAAGATCAGCTACGGACAACACAAACATCCTAAACATCGTCTAAAAGGTCAACTAGCAGAGTAACAGCAGCTCGTAAAATTAAGACAAATTCTAACTACTCAGAACAATAATCCGATGCTACCAGGCCGACCAGTCAACAAGAATGAATCTATTTTAGTTTGAAAACTGTAATATCTAAATTTAGTTTATGTATTAATTCTATTAATACTAACAGAGCAGTTTTAGATATAAAATATTTACGAAAAACAATAACCAAGTTACTACGTATATAATAATTTAAACTACATTTTGTACGAATCGCTAATTATATCGTTAAAATAAATATCATCGACGAGTAATCTCAAATCGTCGACTTTAATAGATGATTTTAAAGAAACGACGCTAATTCCTGATTATCATCAATAAAAACGACGCTAATTCCTGACAATCATCAACATTAATGCATGATTTTTAAAAAACGACGCTAATTCCTAACAAAATCCAAAACGCCTAAATCGTTTATAAACAAATTATGATTTACAAAAACGCATCAACAAGTCTCCAAATCATTCGGAAATCAAAGCAGAACTACATATAACAGCAAATCATCAACAGAAACAGATTATATCTCAATAAATTATCAACAATCAACGATAAATTGTTGCGAAGCGAAACTACAACGAATAATCATCGCCGATAACACTTTCTAGAAAACAGATCAGCATTCAGAAAACCTAATCATCGCGAAAATCAAACCGAAACGACGACGAATTACAGATCTGAAATAAACAGGAAAAACAAAGAAAGATGAACATACATCGGAAGAGTTACTGATAAGCTCACGAAGAAAGATCTCCTTGTTAGAGTAAAAAGTATTGATAATAAGACTGAGAAGTTGATTGATCTCAGCTTGGAAAGCAAACGTCTCTTGTTCCGCCATTGATGAATCTAAATCTTCTTTGCTTTTCTTAATCAACAAGAAAGGAAAAAGATGATGAAGATTTGAAGAAGAGAGGTATATAGGGTTCAAGGAATTGGAGGCGGAATAATGTGAGGAAAGGGTTTGGGTTATATAGTGTGGTAAGGGTGTGATGGGAAATGGATGACGAGTGGTTTTGTTAGGGTTTCTAGATCCTTCTATTTGTATTTTTAGTTGATTTTTTCGGATGGAGGATGGAAGAGTCGTGCCTACACTTTAATTTCAAGTTGAAATTGAAATATTTGGAATTTTTCCATAGAATTAGTCACATTCTAAAAAAATATATATATATATATATATATATTGGGAAATAATTTAAAGTTATTTTATAAATAGTATTTTCCAAAATTATTATTCGGTATTTTAAAAAAAATTACATAGTCATTATTTTTTAACCAAACAAAATTTAAAAAGTACTAAGCACACATTTTCGTTTTGAAATTTTCTTTTAGAGTTATCCCTTTGTTACATTGGTTATTCTAGACCCTCTTCTTTTCGATTGAAACAAGCTGAATTTAATTAAATGGGGTAGAGCTGAATTGAACTAAATTGAATGGAACTGAGCTGGAGTGGATGTAGTTGAATTAAAAGTTAAATTTATGAAGAAATAACTAAACAGAATTGAGTGAACTTGAATAGAACTTAACGAAATACAATTGAGCAAAACTTAAATGAACTGAAATTAAGTCTGAAAGAATGTGGCCTTAATAGCAATGATAACAATAATTGTCCCAACAAGTATCGGTGTATTAGTCTCTTTTTGTATACACTACTGTTATGCACTTATGCCCGTGCAAAAATTCCCCGGATTACTCGTAAAAGTTCGTTTCAACGCTTTATTAATTTACAACTAAAATATTAAGAAATATAAACAGATCAATAGTCATATACAAGAACTACAATGCACCAAATTTAATTTGTTGTTGTGCTCTTACTTTTTTTTTTTTTTGGCTAAAATGAGTGGATGAACATTAAACAAAACTTATTTCAACTTGTAACTTAACAACTTTGTCAACTAGATCATATAAAACCGTTGATAACGAGAGCTTTACATTTTTTTTACGACGAGGGAGATATCTATAGCACATTAGCACCCAGTAGAAGTCAAATCTCATAGGTCCTTTTTTAAGTTGGGTAAACCTTAGAGTTTGCGATTACGTTACCAATATCTAGTGGTCCTTCAATATCTGTGTTCACCTCCCTCGACAATATGTGGACGTCGTTAGGCAGTCGGATGTTCCTTCGTTTTCTTTTTGCCTCTCACGACTTTTCTGACCCCCTCCTAGTTCGGACTTCAATTATTTGTTTTGGAATAATGTCACTTATTCTATGATTAGACCGCTCCTTTAATTTGTTATGTGTGAGATTGGCCTCCGGTTAAAAATGTCGTTGCAAAGAGGGAGATTTGCCTTGGGGAATCTTGCCACTTCCGCCTTCACACTATTGAATCGACATTTCCTGTCCTTGGGGAAAATTGTTATATAATAACAATCTCGTTGCACGTCGATGATTGATTTGTTGTCTCTATTCTGGTGTGTGGCATTTTGGAAAAGAAGGAATGCTCGAGTGTTTAAAAAACAAACTTTACTTGCTTGTCTAAATCGACTCAAGTTAAGTTACTTTGACATTTTAATTTTGCCGTGTGATGCAGGTTAACACTTGAAGTCTACAACATTATCAAATACTTTGACTCATCATTTTAGAGGGAAAAAAAAACTTTATAGAAAATGATCGAATCCAATACTACGATACTTGCAATTCAGTTAGAGTAACGAAAAACCAAATGCATGACAAGAAAAAAGAAATGCTTCCATAAAATTTAAACGGAATTACTTTTTCACATACGGACTTTACTTTTTCACATACATTTTTCCATTAACTTTCCATATCATACCCTTTTTCCTAAATCTAAACAAATTAAGTCTTATGTATACCTTTTTCCCCTAAAATCCAATCCAATTGCTCTAAAAACTTGAATAATGGATTATAATTTTCAATTAGTGAAATTAATTGTTTACTTGTCTATCAATTGTTATCTATGAAGGCGTGGTGATAGACGGTGATTCCGGGTGGTGTGCCGTGGTTAGGGGYTGGTGCGTGAGTTTGCTGCATTTGATATGATTGAATGGATGTGAGATTACCTTGATCACCTGCAAAACCTAACCATGTAGTTGTAATCTCTTATCATTTTTCACACGAATGTTTTGCTCACAAGGCTCACAAGCCATTAATCTATCCATCCTTCGTAGTATTGTATTAGGGATCATTCCACCAAACTTCAATTCATTATGTCGTTCATTTGTTTCGTTTTTCTTTTCATTTCACTTTTTAGTGAGGTCGCCCGGAGCAACGTCGGTCGGCAATTAGGCTGACCGGAGTAAGGGTGCTGAACAAGGGTGGTGTTCGTGGTGAAGGGAGATGATGGAAGGAGAAAAAAATCAATTGGGTGAGGGAGTGGAAATATGACAAGGGCAAAATTGTAAAAAACGTATGTAAAAGAGTAAAATCCGTATGTGAAAAAGTATATCCCAATTTAAATATATGACAATATCAAATATTCGCACCATCCTCCTTTAAAGTGATCCTGATCAACTTAGGACTGGGCTAAATACAAATTGAGCTCACCTTAACTTTCACGAATAGTGTTATACAACTGGTTGTACAAAAGTATTATACAACCATAACCAATATAATTGAGTTTATGTCTATTTTTTTCGAGTTTTTATAATTTTTTATTTATATTTAAATTTTTTAATGTTAAAAATTAAAATATAATCAAGCTCATATACATTATTGTTGAGTTTCATTATAATTTTTTAAGTTGAGTACTTTTATAATGAAACTCGGATACTTTCAAATAAAACTCGTCATCTGTAAATCTAAATTCAAATAAACACATTATAAAACTCTGGTTATATTCATTTCATTAATGTTCATTGATATAATTGGGCGTATAAATTTCATAAAATGAATTGTTCATACCCGCTTATTTTACAGGGCGAACGAGTCGAGGGTGGGCCATGGGACTGATCCCTTGTAAACGGGTCTACTCCAGCCCCCGACTCTCGAGTCTCTTCTCTTATCCATATGCTAATCCTGTAAGCCATACTAGCTGACTCCAAACTCAAAAGCTTCCCCCTGCTAACAATGGCAGCAACTGCATTGGCTTCGTACCTCCAACTTCCAATTACTAAAACACGCCATTCTTTTCGATCAAGGTATTATCATCTATGTTTACCTCTTTAATTCCGCAGTGTTTCGCAGAATTTGCATGTTAGTTGTTGTCTAATCTGTCATGATTTTTCTATTTTTGCTTAATTGGGTTCTTCCTCTTTGTTTTCATTTCTGATTTTTCATTGATGGCATCTTTAGTTAGTCGAATATGTTACCCCGACTCGTTTAAAAGTATTTTACACAGTTACACGAGTGTGTGTTCCAGTGTCCGGCGAAAAACCCTTGTCCAAGGGTGGAGGGTCGGACACGGGTATGCGAGGGAATTTGAAGAGTCGGCGTAACATAGGCTAGAGGGATGTTTAGAATTGATGATTTTGAGGGGTAATTTTTTCAGTTCAAAGATTAAGAGAATCGACCCAATTTTCACCTTGGGTCATTTAGAAACAACCTCTTTTTGTTACCAACACAAGGGTAAGGCTGCATACATCTGACCTCCCCTTACAATACCCTTACCCCATGATTTGTAGGAGCCACTGAGGCCGGGGGTAAATGTTGTTGTTGTTGCTGAAAGATTAAGAGAATGTTTGTTTGTTTGTTTGTTTTTGGGAGAAATTAAAATGGTTTTTGGTAGCAGGGATTGATTTGAATGCAATCATGTGAGGTTTATGATTTATCTTGTTACCATATGATGTCAGTTGCGCATAATAATCGATGATTTAAGGGTTAATTTATACATCAACGAATAACATTAATGTACGGCTAATAACAAAAAGGCTTGTGAGATATGAAATTAGTTGAATCTTCTGGAATATTTGAGATATTTCTAATAGTTTTTACTCATGGGCAATATTTCGGGATAAGCGATTTGATAGTTTGTCTTGCAACTTGTTATAAAGGAAGAGATGAATCACATAATTACAAGCTCATCTCATCACTTTGAAAACTAGTGTCATAGTGTGTAACATTTCAAAGTAAGGGTGTAATGTTTGGGAGTGATTTTAGTTAAATTCACCATGTCCCGTTAAGACTATGTTTGAATGGATTATCATGCCGTCATTTGTCGAGAGGCGAAGAAATATGAGAGGGAAAGAGAGTATTTAGTAGTAGGGGATGGAGTTTGAAGATGTCGCTCGATAAGTAATTGTATTTCAATTTCAGCCTAGGTAGAAGATCAATTGCTCAAGTACACGCTTTCAATCTGACACCGTTACATTTCACACCATGTGTCTAACATTGTAGCCGTTAGTCCATTACATTATCTGATAATCTACCTAATATCTCCTTTCAATTTCACTCATTCTGATAGGGGTCTATTTTCTTCAAATTATTTTTGCCTCTTGTAAAAGTAGTTTCAAGGCGCACACATAATACAATGTAGTTGAGCTCAAAGAAAATAAATCCAGATGAAATAAGTTCAGGAGAAGCCAAAAATAAGCTCAAGCTTCTAAATGGAGATTGACACATGAAGTATGGCCGTTAAAGGAAAACAACTTCTGCCAACGATGTGTTGCATTTAAAATATAGCGGTTTCTATTATTGATTCATGTGGTCACTCTCTCCTAGTTTTAGAAGTTGACGGCCTTGACGCACTTAGATGCAAAGAATTCTTCACATGGATCAATTTGAGTTGAGAGCCTTTGTTAGGTGTCATTTGTCTTTTTTCGTGGTTTGGTGGAATGATTATTGTATGATCCTTGAAATGCTGGATTCATGGCAAAATGTGTTACTTGGGTACTTTTTGCAAGCCTTACCGTTTGCTCTTCAATGTTAGATGCAACAGTGGTACAAGAAAGATCAGCATTCCTGGGATTTACTCTGCTTCCAGCTTTGATTCTTGTACTTTTGGAATCCATTCAAGGAGACTCTTACTTTTCATTGGATCGATACCCTTTTGGTCCAACACGAATCCTGCTTTTGGGGCGCTAATGCCTCAGATGGAGGAGCCTGATATAATTCGGTAAAATGATTTTTGTTTATTTTGACTATAAATAAAATGATTGTCGAAGCACATGCTGAGGATATATGGTTTTTGTGTAAAGCTTCCAGGATGAAAACTGAACCCAAATTCTGAAGTCCTCAGCTTGTCGTACTATAAGACACAAAGACCCTTTATCCATTGACTCCCTGCTGTTTTTCTCTGTCATTATTGGCACTCTATAACCTGTCTGTGTTTATGGACATTTGTATTTTGAAGCACTCAGAACCAGGAAGCTTGATGGTGGAGTAAGAGTTCAAGGTATATTTATTAGAGGGTCACATGCATGATACAATAATTAAAACTTGATCATTACGTTATGGCCGTTATGTAACAGATTTCTTGGTTGCCATTAGCCCATTACATTATTTATCGTTAGGTAACTCCCTGTCACCAATGTTTTATTGTTTTGGGTGTAACGACCTATATCTGAAAAAATGCTGTCGGTGCTTAATCACTATTTCTGCGACTTTATTTATACTAACCTTGTTTAAATGAATGGTACACACATACATTTGCAAATAGTATGTATTTTCGAGGAGAAAGGCCATAAAAGAGAGAACATAGAGTACGGACATGAAATCATACTAATTGTAAGAACCAAAAAGTTACTATCATTTTGTACACATTCGCTTCGGTCGTGATTCATTACATTGCATTTGATACTTTAATGTTGGAATCATTAATGCAAGTGCGATCTATACTGCATTTTAGGCAAGGGTATGCATTACCTCTGTGTGACTGGGTGATTTACATTAGATATACGAGGCTTAGGAGAAGGAAAGAAATTTAGTTAAGCCATCGATGTTATTTCACCACTTCACGAGGTGCGGGACGAAGAAAGATGACTTAGTGTAGGAACACATACTTGGCTCCTAGGACTTGCTTATGATATATGCCATGCGCACCATAACTTCCGAAGCCTGACCACAACTTCCAACTTGCACGTCTAACATCTAATGATCTAAATACTTAAGTTTAACACTTGGATACTTGGATCGTATTATTGCACTTTCTGTAGCCTTTCAAGCATTAGTGGGACTTCTATTGTTGGGAAGTCATCCTGGCTCTATTACCATAGTAACTAACGTTATGAGTTTCTATTGGGTCAATCCATTAAAACAAAGACATTATGAGTGTAAGGGTTCTATTTCAGATATTGTTGACGGAGATGGTTCAGCCGCTGATGATGGAGATGTAGTGGAGTTCAATTATGTATGTCGGCGTGCAAATGGGTATTTTGTGTACAGGTATGAACTATGAAGTCTGCTATTTGTTGCCCCCTCACCGTATGATTTTTCTAATGTAGTATTGTGGCGTTCTTTCTTAGTGTTTTTAAAAATCTGAAAGAGGGAAAATGGGTCGTGATATGTACGAGCTCATAACGCCACACAGAAAAATTATTAAAACTCGAGAGACCGTTTTCTACCAATAAGATTTGTCAACCAACTTCTCCCTGTGATAATGGCATTTGCAAGTGCTATGTGTTTGTGTGTTTTGTTTTCAATTCCCTTTAGTTTATGGTCTATTGAGTCGAGGGGAGGCTTAACTTCTTATTTTGTCTTTAAGATCTCTTTTGTTATATGGCCCACTGCCTTCTTTCTGTAGACTGATATCGTATTTCCTTATGGTTCAGCACAGTGGATCAATTTTCTGGAGAAGCCATGCCCATAATACTTCCATTAGATGAAAACCAGGTAAATACCTGATTGTGTTTTAGAAAGGTAGAACATGATTCTTCCTGACCTAATCTCTTGTATTTCAGCTTAATTTTGATGGTCTAACGCCATGAACTTTAAAAAGCTACTCGTATAGTTCTTCGATTGAGTGAAAATTTTCATTTTCTGGATGATGATCTCGCATATAGCATTTTGAATTGATTCTCTAAAGGCCTGGTATAATCTGTCTCAGAAAGTTTCTTCCTTCTTGCTTCCTCAGTGTCACAGCAGTTGCCCATTTTGATAAATGAGTTTCACTGAGCAATATTTCTTAATATCTGAAGTACTATCATCATACAGAAGTTATACACTTTGTTACGATTAGTCTCATTAGTTTATACCAAGCACAGAATGGTATGCACTTGATATTGGTTTTCCTGTATGTTTAATTTTTTGTATGGAACTTAGTGACTCCCCTAAGTGGAATACATCAGGTGATTTATGGAGGTGCATATTTTAACGTGTAAAGGTACATAATTGTACCGTAAAGGTTCATAAAAAATCACTGAGGGTACTACTAGTAAGACACCGTAAGTCGTAAGATACATTCAAGTGTATGGACTTCCTGATGTAGCTCATAACTTTTCCCTAATGCGCGGCGCGTAAATGAAATTATTAAATCTTTCGGCATGATGTGATAACTGCTGATATTCAAGAAGATAGAACAGTGCAATATGTGTTTTTTTTTACTCCCTTTCTCTTGCTGGATGGCAATTACAACAGCTGAAATGTATATATGACTAAAATGACTGTCATTCGACAGATGATCAAGGGTCTGAAGGATGTGATAATTGGCATGAAAATCGGAGGTAAATTCAAAGTTTTGCTTTTCTTGGGCCAAAATCTTATCTTATGTGTTTGTTTCCTTGCCACTGTCAAACACGGACACTGAGTGGTTCTCAATCTTAAACCGACAACTCCATATGAAAGTTCATGTTGAACATTTTGGTACCATGGCTTTGTTGTTGTACAATGCTGGTCTTTATTCATTATTCTGGTTATTTTAATTTGTATGGACTTTATAGTAGAGTAAGCTGCTTGCTGTTTCTTCCTCTTAAACCGTGAATTATTCAAGGACCAGATGCGTTCTGTCTGGTAGTTTACTACTATAAGCTTCACACTCCTTCGACTTTTTTTGTTGAATCTAATTTAGCCACCTTAAAGCGCTTCATCTATTTTCATTGCTCATCTCTCTGTCTTTTTTTTGGCATTTCTTGTTCTCTACTCATTTGAAGGTAATGAATGAATTATTTCCAGGAAAAAGGAGAGCCTTGATTCCACCAGCTATGGGATACGTAAATGAAAATTTGAAACCGATCCCTGAAGAGGTTTGTTCTTCCTTTTGAATGTGCGTTCGCACTTCGCATCAGTTTAATATTGTGATAAGAGAATGATGTTCTTCTTCCCAAAGCCCTCACTTTGTTCGGAACTCTTCTCGCCTTCTGGGAGAGACATGCTACCTTTAGCTAGGAGCCTCTTTTCTTTCTGCCTAGCTCCCTGAAAACAACGTTTGACGTGCATGTGTTAAGCATATAGCTAGCGTTTTTCGCGAACCAGGATCAACTCGTATTTTGACTATGATTGGGCCCTGCAGTGGTAGAACCTCGTGAACCGGGCGTACTACTTTCCAACCTTCTGTGAACCTTTCTTCTCTTGCAGAGTATTATTTTTGCTTTTAGTTTAGTGATTGATATCAAAGAGAGTGTCAGTCTAGTCACTCACTCGTAGAGTGCTAGTAGTATAGTAGTAGCGTGTGTGGTAGTTAAGACATCGCTGCTCCTTCTCCCTTAAAGCTATGGAATCTCACTTGGAATGCAATGCATTCTCTTATACCTTGTACTAAGCCCCAAGCCAATCTTTTTTATGGGTGCCACTTTCCCACGTGGCGGTAGTTTCTACTTGCTTACTTTGAACACATAAGGGCATAATCGTAACCAAGATAAGACGCCATTCCCTTCCAATATGAGTGTCAGACTTGTTTCCTGATCCACGATCACCTTCTGTGCTAAATCTATTTCATGATAATTCTGAAGTAAAAAGTTTTTCATTCGCCCAGCCCATGAAATTGTCAACTAATTATCAGATACTCTATGATTTTTGTTTGCAGTTTGGCCCTCGACGTAGCCTTTTGTCTCATGCGAACGAGCCTTTGGTCTTTGAGGTGCAGCTGTTGAAAATACTATGAATCTATGAATGATGCCATAAGCAAGAAGTCTAATGTAATTGAGTAACGACGTTTATGATGCCTTTTTACGCTTTGAATTTGGTTTGTATAGCCCGTCAACTTGATTTCTCGATGCCAAGATTATATTAAGAAGTTCGGTTTTGGTGTTTCTATCAGATGATTTTCTAATTCTACGAAACTAGTGTCAGTGATGGAGCGAGGGGGATAACGGGGGTTGCCGTGTACAACCTTAGGCCTATCTAACTCAAACTTTACTTATTCATTGTCATGCCACAGTTTCATGTACATACCATGATGTAAAGGGCCTGTAAATAGAGTATAATTTTCGAGTCCGACAATTCTCTATTTTATTTTGTTGTTTATAGCTCAAATCCCTGGTGAATTTATCCACCCCACATCTACTACAAATTCTCGTTCTGCAATCTATCAATCCGCTGATTGAACAGTTGCATCAACTTATGTCACGAGTGTATAAATGAAAGGTGGATTACAAACCATTACAGCCTGCCACCGATGGAGTGAGAACTCCTACACCGTGGTGATGGAACTCGACAAACACACAACCAACGAACCAAAAAAACCGGTTAGCAAAGAAACATGGTCACGACGGATTAATGATGTGTTAGAGTGAACTTCACCATCCATTTGACAATTTATCATCTATTTCACTCATCGCATAGTAATCAAGTGATTGACCATTTAGGGGGGTGTTGATGAAATTATCGTTCTTAAATTATTTGTTTGTTGGGTATAATTTCAGCTTATTTTATTTTATTTTAATTTAATTTTATATAGTTATTTAATTCAGTTTAATTATGATTTGTCAATTTATATCACTCAGTTTTAGTCCATTCTACACTGCTCAAAAGAAAAAAGAAACAAGCTTACACCCTACTTTTTTGAATTTAATTTCAAATCGTACAGACTCAGTTACTGTACTCTTGACTCCATAAGTGTATGCCTTAGAAATTTTCAGTCCATCTTGATTCAATTCTCAGATGAATTGATATCGTTTAAGTCCAAAAAATGACCTATAATAGAACTAGAAAAATAAGGTATCGATTTATAAATTTTCTTTAATTCAAATTCTCAGTTTAGGTCATTTAATTCAGATGAATTCAGTTTAGTCTCGGCTCTTAAATGACTCGACCCAAATAACCCGATCTGAAGCTTATACACACCTGAACAAAAGACTTGACTTTAACCGAGTATTTATTGTTGGAAATGTTGCTTTAATATACTCCCTCTGTCCCGGTCATTTGTTGTCCTTTGGTTTTGGCACAAAGACCAAGGAAAGAGGAGGGGGCCAATTATAACATGACAAGTGGACTACATTGAAGGTGAAAAATCAAATTACTCATCAAATACAATCCTAAAATAGAAAGGACAACAAATGACTGGTACACCCCAAAATGGAAAAGGACAACAAATGACCGGGACGGAGGGAGTAAATCTCTTATTGTCCCACATAGGAGGAATAACAAAAGAGTTGTGGTTTATAAGTGATTACTTGTGTAACACTACTAATATGTGGAGTAGTGGAGGGGTCGGGCACTCGGACTCTAATAGAGCACCCGACAAAAACAAGATTTATTTGTTAAAAGATTACAAATCTCCAAACACCAAATCACAAAAGTGACAAAGTGTACGACAACGACACACGGAAGCTAACTACAAAAGACTGGTGATGACTCCGCCCTGCCAAACCCCGCGACATCATCAACAACAACAATCATCATTACCTGCTAAGCCAACTCCTCATCATCGCCGAATAGATCACCACAATTTTGAAAACAATAACTACACATCGAAAAGTGTAGCAATACCCAAGTCCCTTAGTGTGCACACCCCCTATCGAAAAGTGTAGCCTTGCCAGTAGAGGACCGCAGCCACACCACCTAATCACCCACAACGGAGGAGTGAGACCACCTCTCACAATGGCTCACAATCACAACCACACCAATACCAACACCACCACCATAACACCGTCACAACAATACCATCACACAATACCCAAGTCCCTTAATGTGCGTGCACATCCCCTCACGCTGAGAGAATGCAAGGGGCGAACAATGGGGGTGAGACCACCTCTCACAATGGCTCACAACCACAATCACAACACCGTCACAACAATGATATCACATCACAATATAGATCAATCACAGTAATAATCACAAAGACCGTCACATTGTATCACATATAATTCTACAACCAATTGACAACAATAATATCACATCACAATATAGGTCAATCACAGTAATAATCCCAAAGACCGTCACATTGTGCCACATATAATAATCCGTCAATTAGCAAAGGATCAAAAGGCTTTCTCTACGAAGTCTCCTCCTATAACAAATCAATAACGCAAATAAAGCACAAATCCCCAAAAAACCCAAATCAGAAATTAGGGTTACAATACAATAGGCCAAAAAACTAAATCAAGGATTTACCCCGACAATTAAGATACTAGGATGTGAGAAAACCCCAACGAATGACAAAGACGCGCGCCACAAATTGAAGGTAGAGAATGAGAAACAGTTAAAATTAATGAGATATCACTATTAACACCATTTAATTGAAATCATTAATTTTGTGGTATAAAAAATATTTTTGTTTAAAATATATTTCAACACTTTATTCAAATTTCTTGATTAATGGTCATGACAATTTTTTTCTCAAAATAAAATACAATAGACGAAAAATATGAACAATTAATGTAATATTACTATTATATTATTAATTGATTAAAAATAAAAAATTCTATATACCGTATATTTATTAAGTTATTACACGCTCTAAAATAGTCCGTAAATAAATAGGAAAAACCTTAAAACTAAACCAAAACGGAAAAGAATAAAGAATGCCACCATGGAGAACCTTGATTGGTCTAAACAACGTGTACCATAAAACAACACAAAACTCCCAAAACTCAAACTCTTGTCTCCTCAAAACACCAGATTCACAACTCACAACTCTTCTCCCACCAAAAAACAATCAACTCAATTCAATTCACTTCAGTTTAATTTGTACATTATTGTAATTTTATTATCTCTAATAAAAACTCAGCAAATAATAATCAGTAATTGGTTTTATTCAATTCAATTCACCATCTTTAGGGTTTGATCTACCCTAATTTATTCAAATAAGGTAACAATTTCCAACTTTTTTTAATGTATTTTTGATTTGGGTATTGCTGAATTTGCTGTTTTTAATCTGGGTATTTTTTATTTTGATTAAATATTAACGATTTTTAGTGAAATTTGTAGTAGATTGATAGCAATTAGGTTTACATCATGATAGTTCAATCTTTAGTCCTTTATAAATTTGGGGATTTTAGTGTTTTAGTTAATTTAGAAAAGTTATTATTGTATTTGAAGCAGGATTATTAGGGTTTTGTTTGATATAAGTTGATCATATAATTCTAATTTATGGTATTGATTTCATGTTGCATTGAAGAGTTCTATGCACTATTCTATTGTTTTTTGATGATTTTGTCTCTAATTACTGTATATTTGATGCAATCTTAAAATCGGAGTGTCGTCGAGTGAGGAAAGATTGAGTCCTTGAGATCCTTTCTTATTTCACTTGAGGAGGGCACATAGATAGAATTAGCCCGATTTCGGAATCTCTAATTTTCTGGTATTAGTCAGTGATGATTTACATTTCTGTGTTATTCGCCTGTTCAGCTGTTCTGATAGTTTGTGTACCTTTGATTAAAATACCCTTCACAACTAATAGAAAAGTTAACAATTTACTAGAACGGTATTACATAATTTCACACGAAATAACCGTTCTGTTTGGAGTATGCTATTTTAGTTTGTGATATGTGGAAAAAGGATGCTGTAATACTATCTGTCTATCTGTTTGTATATGCTTAGTTATGGGTTTCATCGATGATTGATACCTCTCCGTTCCTTTAATACTTGCGTTAATTCAATACATTTTCATGGAGTGTGGGTCTCATTCGTCTCTCACATAGTTTCCATCCCTCAAAATTTTGGTCCAAAACAATTGGAGTGAATTTAAGTAGATCCCGGGTGTACGTAGTTACTGGTATATGGAGTTAGTGTTTGTTAAGCTCATAATGGTTTTCGTACATTCTCATAGGGTATTTATTTTTCCTGTGACGCAGATGAAGTTGTTATTGTTGACTTCAGCAGCTATCCTGCTACTGACTTTGTCCAACCTGCAGCAAACATTTGCGCTTAGGTTTGTTATTGATAGAGGGGAATGTTTTTCCCATAATGTTCAGTATGAATGGGACACGGTGCACGTTTCGTTCGTAGTGATTAAGTCGGATGCTCATTGGCGTACAGAAGATGGTGTTGATTTAGTGGTGAGCAGTTTTTGCTTCCTTCACAATACTGCATGCGATTATGATGTTAATTATTTTATTTTGTCATACTAGGAAGCTCTTACTTAGCTGTCTTCCCCTATGCCTTTGTTTCAAGTTATTGTTAACTCATAACCACCTTGTTCTTCAAGTGTCTGACACGACCCAATATTAGAGTGTATGATATGGTTATTTTTAGTGAAGTTTTCAATTTTTTCATCTAAAATGAAGTGTTGAAGTGTCGTGCCGGACACTTTAAGTGCCAGACAGTGACACGTGACCAAAGTGAAGTATCGAGGTAACATAGATAATCACACGTTCACACACTATAGTCCAGAGTTAATCACATGCAAGATGTTGAATCTTTTCATCTTTCATCAGTAAATAAATCTCATCCGTCTTTTTTTTTTTTTTTTTTTTTTTTTTTTTTTTTGTTTTGCTAAAGTAACTGTCTTTCTCCCTAATTAACAGATAAAAGGTCCTGATGGCGAACAAATCCATGATGTTCATGACAAGATCACAGAGAAGTTTGAGTTTGTTGCCCACAAGAAAGGACCTTACAGTTTCTGCTTTAATAATAAGTCTCCTTATCATGAAACAATAGATTTCGATGTACAAGTCGGACATTTTACATACTACGATCAGCATGCGACTGATGGTAAGATTGATATATTGAATAGTTTCCTTCGAGTTCATTCATATGAATTCTTCTACATTATTATTATTCGTGAGACGCTGATGGTTAGCCTTACCTGCTTGGTTGCAGAACATGTCAAACCCCTGCTTCAACAGATTGAAAAGCTAGCTGAAGCTCTTTACAATATTCAGTTTGAACAGCACTGGCTGGAGGCACAGACCGATCGACAAGCTATAGGTACTGATTGCTTTTTCTCGAATAGATATCTTCGTACAACTAGACATCGTCTTGAACTTCTAACTTTCTAAGTCATAGACAATTGCGGATCTTAGTAGTCGGGCAGGGGCTTGCCCTGGGTAGGCTATCTAAAGAACGTTTTAGTACTTAAGTTATCAGTTGCCCCTTACTGCCCCAATGGTTAAGTAGTGATAAACATAGATTACGTTCAGAATGGATTTGATTATTCTATCCGGCTCATCCGGGAAGTGATAGTACCTTATGCCACATTCTGTCCTTGAAGTTATGAGCATGTGATTTCCTTTTGTTTTTCCCCTGGCTGGAGATGGCCTTTTTTTTTAACTTTCCCAAAGTAATGTCAATCAGTTGACAACAGAATTTTTGGAAGGAAGAGAACATACTTAAATTCTCTAGTGGGACTGACGTGGTCCCTTTCTTGGCTCAGGTCATCCATGAAAAGTAACATAACCAGAATTTTGTTGTCAAGAATGATTTGTGAAGACCCTTCTCACGCCTATTAGTCAAGAAAATTGGCGTGAGACGGTGATTGTAAATTGATGACTAATTAAATGCTAGATTTGTAGGTGTTTAGAGTCTGAAGTCCTTGCGTGATCGCACTCCTGACTTTCGTTGAGATTGTCATTACTCCCTAAGTAGTGACTAGTGATAGTTTCAACAGTAGGTCAAGGGTTCAATTCTTATGATATTTGTTCTAAGATCCACCACAGGGATAGACATAGGTTAAGTTCAGAATGGATTTGTTTATTCTATCCGGCTCACCGGGAATTGATGTTACCTTATGTCACATTCTGTCCTTGAAGTTATGAGCATGTGATGGCCTTTTTTCCCCCTGGCTCGAGATGGCCTTTTTTTAGACGCTTAGACTCTAAACACCTACAAATAGAAGATTTTATAAGTCGATTACGAAGGCGTTGGTGGAGAGATCGTCTTTCGGACCATTAGTACTACATTGGTTATTTGGCTTGATATTCGTAAGGACATTAGGTCAAACCTCACCCTTGTGAGAGCGACCGGTTCTAGGATACCACCTCGACTTTTCATATGTCATTTGGAGATATCAGGGTGACGATGAAGGATTTTATCATGATATCGGATCTACCTTGTGGCGATGAAGTGATGAATTGGCCATGATAGATCAAAAATACCGCCCCCATTTTCTTGTTTAACTATGGTTGCTATTCCCAATTGAGTAACCTCTTGGCAGATTTTGTCAACCTCATCATCATGATAATCTTTGCGAGATTGGCAACATCGGGTCACATAGTCACGCAACCCGTTCAAAGTTAAGTTTGTTGCCTTCCAACTCAAGGTCAATTAGTTTTTTTGCAGGTTGCGATGTCTATTTTTTCACCCGATATGACCTCCACGGGCCTACTGTCGATTGGTTAGCTAGTCATATAAAAAACGTCTTCTAGACCAAAGTATAGGTCTACGTTGCCGAACACAAATTTGTTGGTTTCTACATCATAGCAATCATATAAACAACAGCTTGCTTTTTGCTTGTGTGACCGAAAGCCAATGTCAAAAATTTGGTCAAAGTTTTTTTTTACCGGTTGAAGTAACTTTTATCTTATACGACTTCAGCTTTTTTTTCTTACATTCACAATATTTGGAATTGAGGCCAGTGCGAGTTTGGAAGCAAACTTTTATTCGAAGTAAGAATGAAAAGTTAACTTGCTACTAGTCTTGCTTGTAGCAAGTTAACTCTTCATTCTTATTTTGAATAAAAGTTTGCTTCTAAACTTCCACTGATGGCTCGAACTCCAAATGTTGTGAATGTTAGAGAAAAGATCTAAGTTCTATAAGATAAAGTTACTCGAAGCGGTAAAAGAAAAACTTGCAGGCTCCGGCTTTTGACCAAATTTTTGACATTGGCTTTCAGTTACACACACAAAAAGGACTAGGCAGTTTATATGATTGATATGATGTATAAACCAACAACTTTGGTCTCGAAAACGTTTTTTTATATGACAGGCTTGCCAATTGACGGTAGGCCCGCAGAGGTCATATCTGGTGAAAAAAAAGATAACGCAACTTGCAAAGAACTAATTGGCCTTGAGTTGTAAGGCAACAAACTTACCTTTGAACGGTTGCGTGATTATGTGACTCGATGTTGACAGTCTCGCAAAGATTATAGTGATGATGAGGTTGACAAAATTTGCCGAGCAGTAGTTGGGAATAGCAACCATAGTTCCCCAAGATAATGAGGGCGGTATTGTTGATCTATCATGGCCAATTCATCGCCGCAAGGTAGACCCGATAGATCATCCATGAAAAGTCGAGGTGGTATCCCATAACTAGTATAGCATAGCTCTCACAAGGGTGAGATTTGCCCAAATGTCCTTACGAATATCAAGCCAAATATTCAATGTTAGTATAACGGCCCGAAAGACGATCTCTTCACCAACACCTTCTCATCCGCCACAACGTGCTATGGTTGTCAAGTATCGTCGTATAGCTAGAAAATGACCTCATGTTCCCTCGCTATAAATTTTCCAGAATACTAATATCATCTTTATGACCTCAAATTTTAGTTTCATAATTTCCCCATATTTTAATATTTATTAGCTCAAGTTTAAAGGTTTTAAGTGACAACTAGTTTTGATACCCGTGTAATGCACGGATATTCATTATTAAGGGTACATTTGAGAATCCACTTATGATAAAAGAGAGATTATATTTATGATTTTACGGTCATGTCTTCTAACTTGTGGAGAAGTGTTTTGATATATTTATTTTTTGTTATAATATTCATTTAATTAAATTATGCCACTTGATGTAATTGCTGTTAAGATGACAATTTATAATTGCAAAATCGATTATGAAATGGCATAAAATAGATGATTATAAATTAAAAGTGCAATAGAATTAGATAACCATTTGTAGCCGTTTAGAGTCTGAAGAGTGATCGCGCTCCTGACTTTCGTTGAAATTGTCATTACTCCCTTGCAGAAAAATGAATTTGATGACCATATCTCGATTATAAATCTTGCGCAAATGTTAGTGGTAAAATCGTTTGAGTGGTGGTACTTGGGACTTTGGGTTCGGAACCTATCACCATCAAAACCGCCATTAACATAACATTACAGGCTTACAGTTTTACTTTTAAGAAGTATCTTTAAGTTGTATATGTTGAAATTTTGGCAGCGGGATGTAGTGAGCCCGATATTCTCAACATGGATAATTTCTATTTACATGTTGAATATTTGATTTTATATTTAGCTCCTTAATTGGAGCTTCGGACTACATAGTACATACAATGCCTATTTATAGGATGCTTAGGTTGTTCTATGATGTTCAAGGAGGCTTCTAGATTACATTAGTTTTTTGTTTATTCTAGACAATTCTAGTTACGCATACACCTAGACATTTGTTTAGGCATTCTCCTTACATGTTCTTTCTTTCGCCTCTGTGAATGTCATGCACAACGTTCCTCCATGGACAGAGTCCAATGTCCACGACAATAGGTTTACGAGTGTAAAGTCTTTCAATGCGTTTTATCTTATTTTATGTGTGTGATGATGCAGTGAATGAGGCAATGGCCAAGCGTGCAATACATAAAGCGATTCTAGAATCGCTAGCACTTGTTGGAGCAAGCGTCCTACAAATCTATCTTCTGCAGCGGCTCTTTGAGCGCAAGCGTGGGACATCAAGAGTCTAAATGCTTCTTGATTTTGTTAAGTTATTTTATGCCTAAAAGAATTTGAATTTTCTTGTAGGCTTTTTATAGCTCTTTTATACGTTTTGTCGAAAAGGTGCCTTTACTGTAGAGTACGACTGTGCGAGGAAAGATACTAATGATTATGAATTCCACAACTGAAATTAGATAATTTTATCACCTTCCTTTTCTCCCATTTATCACGCTATAATCTGTCACGAGAGAGTAAATACGATCCAATTCTACCCTTGATATAAAATACGGGGTATTCTCTTTTATGGTACAATTGGTACTTTTACGTACTTACAGAGTTACAGGGGTGGATTCTTTCGTTGCATGGATCATTTATCCGAAATAAACCTAGTTGTCGAGAAAAGAGCCTAGTACGCGCTATGAACAGAAAACTCGTTCAATGGTCGACATAAAAACTGGGAAAAAAAAGATCTCTTGGATCAACAAAAAGCTGTCTATTTTGGAGACGTATCATATTGTCAAAAGTGTGTCACAAACTTCATCATCAGTCTCGCCTCAACATCAAGAATTTGACAGTCACGATCATTACAACTGATATTATACAGGTCCGAGTCATCAACTGATATACAGATAAAAATACCGCTTAGAAACTTCATTGATAGTAGCAACATGAATATAGGAGGAAATTCTCTACGACTCGACTGTCTATGGCTGAATCTCCATCTTTGCCGCCTATAATCAAAATGTGTATGAAAGCTGATGCCATGCCACTTTTCTATGTGCTGGGATCGTTATCAGCGTCATCGTCTTTCATGTACTTCTCTTGCACTGCTGCAACTGTGGAATGTTTTGTCAAGGAAAACACACTATGATAGCTCCATTACAGAAGCAAATTTCGGCTAGATTTGCCAGCAAGTGGTAATGGACCTTACACTTCGACACTAGATTTTTCATAAAATAGTGAGTCCAACACTTAGACACACACTGACACACACACACACACACACAGACGGATACTAAGTCAAAGTAACACTGGTCACTGTTCAGGGGAAAGGAGTAACCGAGTGAGTGCTAACGTCAACGGATTCAGAAGCCACATAGGCCAGCTACTCCCCAAAACTAGTCTTTAGTTAACTCAGCTTATTATTATTGATATGGGCTCAGTTCTTCATCAAAAGTGCTATTTCAAAACTAAACAAGGCAACAATGCAATTTCAGGAAGAGAAGCCAGCCAGAGCAAAAATACACCAGCAAAATGGAGGGAGTAGTCATAGACTAATGAAATTTTTGAGACTACTTTGGGATGGGGAAATTGTTACCGGAGTTACGGGGTAACTTTTACTCCCAAATGGGGATAATGCATTACCTAGGAGGAGACTGGTAACGATTACCGTTTCCCCTTTATGGATAACTATTACCTTCCCTCATTTCCACCCCACACTACCACCATATTCCTCCATATTCATCTTATTTTGAGCTCTATTACTCGCAAAATTATTACCATATTTCCAAGTAAGCTCCGAGTCCTCTGAACTAATAAAATGAGCATGTACACAATTATATAACAGAAACGCGTCTAAAAAAGGATATCTGTAATAGTCCCAGTCAACTTGACGAACAGCAATTTTGCTGAATTCCACTGCACTACTTTCTATGCCAGCAAAGATGTACCCGTTGGTTTTATCAATCACCTTCACAAGGTTTCCAACACTTTCTTTGTCCTGAAGTAGCAAGTTAAGGTAAGAACTCGACTCCAGAAACTATGCAAAACAAAGAGCTAAAACCATAAGCATACAAAAACGACGACATACCTGTATGTCTAGCGTTGTAAAATTAACGAGACTGAAATCATCCACGACTTCGCACAGCTCCTTGGTAAGTTTTCTGCATTAAAATGGGATATATGAACTCCAGAAACTCGTGTCCACAACACACCGAATGAACACCACAGAACACATTTTAATACTGATAGCAATTTGAAGTCAATTCCGCGACTAAGACAGGCAAAAATAGAAAACAGAATGATCTGGTTTACAATACAAAAGGTTATGTCATTTCTGGAGGATGCATGACTATCTCATCGTTCCTCTACCAATCTACTATTTCATACGTTTCCTTCAATCTTAAGTACCATGAGGTGAAAACACATAACAAGTTTACCTTACAGTTTGATTATTAGTGAAGGAAACTTTTTAACCAAAAACCGTTCCATGCAGGAAGAAAAGAGGCAAGATAAGAGCAAACTGACAAGCTTATACTCCTTCCAATGTTCAAACTCTGCTATATCAAACTGCCCTTTTTCCATGGCATTGTGACAATAACATCCTCTTCAAGGACCATTGATCAATTATGCCATCAGACTTCTTCAGAGGTGTAATTTAAGCTTACCCAGATATGGTTGCACAGAAGTTTGTTTTGACAGCGTCTGATTGTCTCAAGTTGCTACTATCATACACGGTGTATCAAGATTCAATTCACAGTGTCCACTAGCCTATCCGACACTCCTCAACAAATTCGTCTATAGTTTAATAGGAAAGAATTGGATAGACTGTAAGTTGGATTACGATTTGAGAAATCATTACAATTTCAAGTAAAATACTGACTCGAGGGGGCGAGGGCGGATTTCAAGAATTAATCAGATGTCTTCTATTTCCTATACGTCAACATGGGCACAATTTTTAAAAAAACGAGTTCCAAGAAAGATTCCGGAAATTTCTCGAACATGCATTACAGATTTCCAGTAAACAAAGTGTCTAGCTACTGGAAGAGGGAAATGCATTGCTAACAACTCAACTCATGTATTGTTGACAAGGTGAACTTCACAAGAACCTTAGTCCATCATATTTTGCTTAAATAAGACTTGCAATCAAATTGAAAATTTATAAGGTACCTGTATTTGGCAGAGCGAGGGTCTTGATCAAGGCAGTGTTGCAAATATGATAAATCTTGCGCATCAGTGTAAAAATCCAGGTTAAAAGCTGCAGCACAGACAGATAAAAGGAACTCAGGTTCCGATAGTATGTTACGTATGTATATATGAGGTGCTAATACATATATAATCAAGGTAATTGATAGAGAGAGGAACCACTGATTACCAAGTTTTCCGTAACTTTCAATCAGGTCAATCTTAGAGAAAACGTTAATATGAGGAAGCTCCAAATGAAGCATGGTGGACAATGATAGCAGCAATGCACTAACATACTTCCCTGGGTCACTGCAAAGATGGGCATCAACTAAATGCACAGCAGTCAACTGCATAAGAGGTAAAGAGTACAAAAATTTTGAAAAACCAACCATGATAAGGAGGAAAAAAAATTTCCACGGAAAAAATAACAGGACAAGTATATACCCTGAGATTCAATTTCTTTATCAGTTTCATTATAACGTTTTTGGCATTTGAATGCAGGAAAAATAGCTCAACTTGACCAGGAAAATCAAAAAGTAGGTAGTGATCTGCACAATAAAAAATATTTGCATTGTGAACTCCACTTCGAGTACCAATATTATTACCAACGAAAACCAAGCAGCAAAACTCGAAAAAATGATTGAGACCAATCATGAAAAAAAAAGATACAAAACCTTTAATAAGTGGCTTCAACTTGGACTCCAGCCAATCGATGTTCTTCTCCAAATAATCCATACAATACACAAGACCTACAAAAAATTTAAAGTTCCTTATTAACTCAATGTGTTGTACAAATATGACTCTACCTCACTTTATTAAAGTGTTTTCCCTTTCATTTTTTCCCCATTGTTCACAGGTTTACATCATATTGAAGATAAGGATTTAAGGTGTAAGCAAACCTAGAATGCTAACAGAGTAAACTTGTAAACACTAAACACGACTCCATTCACTAACAAAGCAAAGACTTGCACGACTTGTCAAATTAACTGGGATTGCATGGTGCTTGATGTTTTGTTCGAACTACAAATGCAAAAATAATTCCTAGAAGTTACACACTCGCGACTCGCAAGTAGCCAAAGCTACCTATGACTACAACACAAACTTTTCCAACCTTATTTCATATTGACGGTAAACATTGGATCAAACTCAACAAAACTAACCTCCATTAGGCCCAAGTGAATGCTCATTCATCACATCACTAAGCTTGATCAATTCCTCAATGTTAATAGCGCAGTCATATCTTCACCTCGTCTTAAGGACATTAACCATACAAACAAATGCGACCAACTAATATTTTATCAGCATCAGACAAAATGATTACCATACGCAGGCTGACAGTAAAATTTAAAGGATACGGCAATGCATCATTTGCAGGGTCCAAATTGATTACAGCAACTTTTCTGCATTTTGAACAGTAAACTCTTCTTATCGTTTTGACTCAGGCAGGAAATTAGACTGATAGTTAAACTACTAGTTTCAAAAGTTTGAGAATGAAAGGAATCATAAGGACCTAATGCATCAAAGGCTAAAGTAAAATAACTTGAGAAAAGGGAAAGATGAATCCCAAGACCTAATCTTGAATTTATCAGTAGTTATTGCATAAGACCGTCTCAACTGTGAGACGGCCCCATTGTGTAAAAAGAAAGTCCATTTATTAGTAATAAATGACCAGCTTTTTTTTTTACAAAAGTGGAACGTCTCACACCTCGCCTTATACTATAATTTGTGTGAATTTACAGGCAACTTCTTCACTGCCCTAATACTCTTCTAAAGTTAATTATATGAATTGACAATTAGCCATCGGTTACTCTTTCACGAGAGACGCTTAATGTATAAGAGAATCTAAAAGGTACTCCTATAAGTCCTATGAAAATCAAAAGCAGCCTCTAATATCTCAGTTGTAGAGTTATTTTTCAGATGCACAGAGTTACTGTCAGTCTCATAAATGTATTTGTAGCTAACCAGAATGAAATATCACAAAAGCATAATCATACACACTTCTTTCTGTAGAATTTAGTGAAATTTTTTAGAGCAATTCATCTGCTGAACAAACTAAAAAATCATGATGAATACATGATGACATATTCGTTCCCGGCAGCAACATTCTGAACTCCATCAAGAAGGGTTTTCGACTAAAGTTCCTAACTTTCAGATACTTTCCAAACAAAACTTTTAGAAGAGCCAGAGATTAGATAAGAAAACCGGGACATTGAATCGAAACACCCAGGTAATAACATCCTAACCAATCAACTAAACTTTAATAGTTTAATCATAATAACAACTAAGCAAACACATGAGTTCCCACATACAAAGAAGCTACTAGCTACCCAAGAGGCCAAAAAGTTGAATAGTCCACAAATCGAAATCTCCAGCAACAGATTACCACATTCCCCCTTCAAATGTTCACTCTCACATACCATAAAACCAAAATTCTACATGTGAACCAAGCCACCCACATAAACACACCACCAAAACGATTCGAATTCGACAAACTAAAACAAATGAGCAAACCCAGTATTAGGATACAACCTAAAACACCAATTAGGGCTAAAAATAAAGTGATTTAACCCATTTATAAAATTAAAACATATAAACTAAGCAAACTACAACTGGGTTTCACTATCCAATACAACAACGTTACCCAAGTGCCTCAATGGTTCCCGCAAATTGCAGGGTCTGGGGGAAAGGGTCGGATGTGCTCGGTCTTACCCTTGTGTTAGCAACACAAAGAGACGGTTTCCAAATAAAATCTATAATTCAAAGATGATAACTTTGAAAGTATACCTTCCAATAAGGGTTAGAAATTGAGACATTCCATTGCAATAAGTTGTTTTACCAGAACCAGGAGGTCCAATTACTACTTGCCCAAACACCATTTTTGTGTGTATTTTGTCAACTCTAAATCGTTCAATCTGCTTCAAAGTTTGCTGTAAAAGTAAGAATTAGACATTAATGATGCAAAACTAAAAGAGGGTTTCGAATTGTCTGGAAAAATCACATATTTTAACCCAACTTACCGCTTGTCAATAGTAATTCTCAGTGTTTGCTCTTGTATTTTCTAAGCAGCAAGAGTTAGGGGGCGCATAACTTGATTATATATACTGGATTACTGGTCGTGCAACTCGACAATTTTTTTTTTTTTTTTAACTCGTAACTATCGAAATGATCCATTAAAAAAAAACTGTCACTTTTTGAGCGAAATTTTACTCTGTTATGAATGTAAATTACTATTATACCCCTAAATTACAAAACATTTAACAAAATAAAAAAAAAAATAAAACAAGCAGTGATGTAAACAACTATTTCATTAAATTTCTAGGTTAAATTGGCAAAGGAGCACTACTTGAACTGAATTAGGTTTGGTCAAATTGGGGTTAAATAGGCACCGACTCACGTCGTACCTCCGTCTTACTCCCCTGTCTTATGCCGGTATCTTGCTTACTCCTCCGCCTTACACTGGCGACGGACGACGTGTCTCACCCTAACGCCAGGGACGCCTTAAAACAAACTATAATTTAATTAGTGTAAACTAATCCCCTAATTTGATATAATATAATTGATAAACTCAATAATTAGAATTATTACTTGATTGATATGATAATTAACCTATAGTTGTGTAATTTGATGAATTCGATTAATCTTGTGAGGAAGAGAATTAGAGAGTTTTTTTTTTTTTTTTTGGCAAGAGCATACTATGGAAGAAAAATGGAAAAAAGTGCATGAAAGAGTAAAACTCGTCAACAAAAGAGTAACTACGTTGTGTAAAATGTCAAATCGTAGGAGTATCGCGTGAATTTTTCGAAATAGATTACTCGTATCTAAAATTAAGATACAACAATTGTATACTTACTTTTGTTATTAAAAAGTCTTTTACAAAAATTAGGAATATTTTTTAGTAGATTTAAAGTTTTGACCCCACATCATAAGTTCTGTTTTCATGACTTATTAACTAATATCTGTAGAGATCGTGCAAAAGCAAAAATGATCCTTTGTGTATCCGATTTAGTCTTCGAGCCGGGTAGGACTGGTAAATTGTAATGCTATCCTCCATGAGTTTTAAGTTTTAACACCTCTGTATTTCCTTTATTCCCTATGCTCGAGGGTCGTTCATCAACATTATAAATGTTTCATAATTGGGTATGTAACGGGATGGAGAGGGTCATTCATCCCCACGAGATAATGAAAATTCAATCCCCTCGAGATAATGAAATTTCAAATTTTTTCAGTCAATTTTCTTCAGTTCTGTATACTACACTGTCGACATTACTAATTCATCATTACTCAACTTTTTGAACCCCTAACTTGAAATCCCAGCTCATCTGTATAAAAAAATATTTTATTATTATAAATAAGAGATATTTGATCGACATCGATTCTTAAGGTTTACTTTATCTACTTTTTGCGGTATATGAAAACATTGTAGCGATCATAATTCCAATTTGATTGTGATCCAAATTCAAGCCTAGTGAACAAACCAATTTGTGTTTTTTTTTTTTTTTTTTTTTGGTGTAAATCAGGTTCCCGTTGACAAAAATGTATAATCTCCGCGCCACGAGTGCTCTCACAACAAAAAGTAAACAACTGACCGAATTGTTTGCTCTACTACGGGCTGAGATCGAACCCCTCATTTCACGGCTATTGTGATTCAAAGCGTCTCCCTTGTGACGGGTCACAAATGAAGACGGGTAATGCCACTCACAAAACGAATAGGGGGACAAGGTGGGGACACCCCCCACTTGCTTTCCTCTCTCCTCTATTTGGGCATTTTGTCTCACAATTTGGTACCCGTCTTCTCATTTGTGACGGATACGTCCGTCACAAATGAGAATTAGTGATTAGGTGAGCAATAATCCATCAAGTCAAAATAATATATTTTTTAGAGATTTGCGAAACTTTCGTTTCGGTTCATATCAAATTACGTCAACCTTTTCTTGAATTGCACAAACTACCCAAACTTTCTTTTTCATTCATATCAACTTTTACGACATCGTTTTCGCTTCTTTTGCAAGTCACCAAGCCGGAACATTGGGGAGACTATTCATCTCGCAAGGATCGTGATAGTTTGCAAGTCGATGATTGGTTGATAAGTTGATCTCATCGTAAATGGTCTACCTTTCGACGAATGGAAAAACACGCAAGACGTACCAAAACAAGACGGACAATTCATTACAAACGCCAAAAGTATATATCACAAACGAGAAGCTTTACAACTCGAAAGCACAAGAAATGGAAGAAGAAATAGACTTGTTTTTAATAATGACCCACACAATTCATTACATATAAATACAATATAACTTGTTCATTTCATATTTCTTTGCCCACACCTACTCATTCCAACAGCACAGAAACCAAAAAAAAAATGTCGTTCCAGGAACACGATTATCACTTCTCACATCTTTTTTTTAGGAGTGGAATGTGTCGGGGTGGGGCTCCCTACGATCCGTTCTTACAAGAAACGTCTCATCAAGATTGAACATCCGGGGCTTGTACACAACATAACCATTTTTTCTGCAAGATCATCATCATGCCTTACCATCAGTATCTTCAAAATTATGGCTAATAACAAAATACCAAGATCGTTAAGATATGTCTAAGAAAACTATTTGGATGCTGTTTAGCCTCTGCAGAAAGGCAGAAGGCAGAAAACGAGGGAAGGAAAACAAAAGCGTAATTTAAAGTGAAACCTAAGTTGAGATAGAACAAAGTTCATTAACACGCGATAACAGTTAACCAAAACGTAACTATATTGGGTTAGAGACTTAGAGATGAAAACAACTTACAGGCTGAGACTTGGTGGGATCCATTCCAGGCTTAGTAGAAGGCTGGCTATTTCCAGGGGAATCGGGTTTTCCCCCTGTTTTCTTTTCATCCCTGGCTTTATTAAAAATCACGGTGAATCCCTCTGCTGAAGAAGGATCATTGACATCCCACTCACCAAACTTGGGCAATGGCCTTCCCTTGTCCTGTAACAAGAGCATCAAGAGGTACCACTGTATCAGGGCCCGACTGAGCAATCAAAAATAAATAGCTACGACCAGAAACTTTGTAGAGCATGACGTAGATAGCTACGACCAGAAACTTTTCACCACATCATGTAAAAAAATAAATAATCACAACCATGCACATACACCTCTTTCATATTACAATGTAAATCCACAATAGCTACATTAGAGCCACTGTAAAATGATGTTGCACTTGCACATATAATTATATCTAAAAATAAGCTAATTTTTTTCCACCATGGTGGTCTATGTTACTACGACTCGTTAAGAAGTATCCGATACAGGTATTTGCCTAAGTGCTGGACTCGGTTATTTTTATGAAAAATACGCATATTTTGACTTAAATGGGGTGTCCAAATGTCATACCCATGTCTGGCGTGACTGCCGGACATGGGTACACGAGGGGATGAGGGGATTAGAAGAGTCGGAGTAACATAGATGGCGATACAATTCATAAAAGTATTAACCAATAAGGAAGGTTCTTCGCCCCCAGTGACGTTGCTAAGTATCAAAATTTGGAGAGTCAAAACATAGATAGGAAACACAGTAATGCAGTGGAGTTGCAAACGGAAAAAATCGACATTGTAACTAGATATTCATTGTGTGTGTGCACATCTTTTTGATAGTTATCATGGACACAAACTCATAAAGATTTCTCATGGACGCAAACGAAAACGTAGCTTAACAAACACACATTTGAACACAGCTTAAATACAATACACAGCAAACCCAAACCCAGAACGATCCCTACTTCAAAAAGGCCTCAAAAGAAGAACACGTGAACAACATATACTTTGGCAGACACAACATCACGTCCCTGGTTCTTCTAATAATGGGATTGCAAAAAAGAGCAAAATACAAATACAAACATCACAAGAAAAGGACAAAATATCTTCCAAATGACTTTCAGAAGCAAAAACATTCAAGGCTGTATCTACAAAAAAAACTACGATATTCCGATAGACACAACTGTCAATAAGGTGAGGCAGCAAGAACAATATAAGTACCTAATAGTCTGTTACAAGTAGCTTATAAGATTTACACGTGTAGGATACTGTAAGGGAATGTTTGTGCAGGAGTAATCTGAAAAAAAAGGAATTTGTGGGAGCTGATTCCCTTTCTATGCGTGGTTCAAATTATTTTCATTCCTATTCCCCCAAACCCCTCACGTTCATCAGTCAAAGAGAGCGAGAAAACATCCCTGCCTTCTATGTTTAAAAACATCTCACACATTAACCCACCAAATCTCTGCTGCTCGTAACACTGTCACTTTCCAATTTAACCATCAATTACCACTGGGCCACCAACCATTGTCCGTGTATAAAATACCCAACCCCCGCTTAACAAGATACCACCGTTCAACATCCGCCACCTTGGAAGAACACTACGTTACATCCACTCTTGCCATGACTGCCTCCTCAATATCCATCAGGATTCAGGCTTGAACAGATCCATCATATTCAGATGGTGACTGTCCACAAATCAACAGAACTCCCTAAACTCTTGCAACAAAAGTTTCCTAACTAAGGCCCCATAAACATACATTAAGGAATCGGGTATGTGCTAACAGAAGGGCTCTAATCCTTTCTGTACATAGAGGTCACAATTTCTTAGTCAATATTTGAACAACCCAGTATTCGTCTTTGACGCTCATGTTTACAAACAAAAAAGCTAAAAACTATGACTTGATATGCATGGTTTGCAAGCATCATTTATCCCCGATGATTACCTACTGAAAACCTAGCCGTTACTGTTCCCTCGTCATCCAAAACAAAAGCTAAAAACTTCAAAAAGAGGTCTAAATTCGACATAATTATAGATACACCAACGAATTTAAGATACCACAATTATACCAAACCACAAAATTACCATAAATGACCAATCCAAACCCCTCACAAGAGCTACAAATAAAATCAACCAACCAAATACTCCCTCCGTCACAATCATTTGTTTACGTTACCCTTCATAGAGATAAAAAAAAGGTAAACAAATGATTGAGACGATAGAGAATAACTCAGAATCTTACCAGGAATCCATGACTAGATTATTGTTCAAACACACATCATCAAGATATTACACAACAAATACATGAACAAATACATCAAACATTCAAACCATGATAGAATCCATCAAAATTCACCAAAAAATTAAAATGACAATAATTCAAATCAATCCCAAAACACAAAAAACCAATAATTGCAGGATTAAAACACAAGAATTACCAATAAAAACCCATTAAACAATCGGATCAAACCCCAATTAAACAAAATTAAGATGAAATCTAAACAAATAACAAAAGGGTAACAATAAAACCAACGAAATAAATCAATAATCCAACTAAAATTACACAACAAAATTAAAATAAAAAAAGAATCAAAATTCTGGGAGATGAACAAACCGTCATGAATGTAGGATGGGGTAAGAAAAGATATTCTTTTTTTTGGAGTTTGTTTATGAAAAAAATGAGAAAATGAAAGGAATTTTAGAAGGAAATGAAAAAAAAGAGATGAGAGAGAAAAGGGTAGTGAGTGTAATTTGGATTAAATTAATTAATGAATTGGAAGAATGAATGAATGAATGATGACGACTTTTTTTTTTTTTTTTTTGTCGTAAACAGTGAGTCTCTCTTAAGACCGTTAAAACGTAAAATATAGGTATATTTGTTAATTTAAATTTGTTTATATTTACATTTTACAACGGTCATTTTACAGCGGTATCAAATAAATCAAATAAGAATACGATTGTGGTGAAGTACTCAGTTGGGAGGGGAAGCTAGAATTTTTTTTTTTGTCGTATACAACCAAAACAGTAAGTTTATTTTACCCGAAACGTATTTAAAAATGTATTTATAATACTAATGAGGTATATTAGTTGATTTAGATTTTTTTTATTGTTATTAAATAATAATTTTTATTTGGTGAAATGTAAAGCTGGCGAAGGGGTGGCTGAAATTTTTTTATTTTTTTATTTATTTCTTTACGATGAGAGGACACAGAATTACGATATTTATATGATTTTCACGAGGTGTATAGCTTCGTAGGTGACGTACTTTGACTTAGGAAGAAAATTCTCAGGTAGATCATTTGCTACCATGAGGATTTGAACCTATGATACATGTATTATTCCGGGATATTTTATCTGTTAATAAACGATTTAAGAAGTAGAAACACATCCTCATGATACAGTGACTTTTACTCCCTCCGCCTGCTTCATTTATTTACCTCTTTTATTTCTTTGCGAGAGTGAATTATAATTAAAGGTAAACAATCTATTGTGATGGAGGGAGTCGTTATTTTACATTGCCACAGCCCACAGCCCACAAGGCCATAACTACAAGGTACAGTTACTACAGTAGCCATTCTAACATTACTGTGTAGACGTGTAGTCGGCCTCAATATCCCGGAATTCTTCAAGCATCTGTTCTAATGACGCGCTGTCAGTACGATTTCCGTCTCAAGGAGACTTTTGAATATACTGATGTACACACCAGGGCCAGTATTACAGTTTCGAATTTCCAACAGCGGGAACCAACCTGAATTAGAGCAGAGAAGTAACGTTTCAGGTGACTAAGAATAACCCAGTAATATATTTTGACATTTTGTCACATGCCTTGAGACTGAAATTTACGAGCACTATCTTACTATGTTACTCCGACTCAATTAGAAGTATCCTACAGATCTTGGTGGCTGTCAAAGGGTCAAACTTTACCATTTAAAGAAAAATTCAAATGTTTCTAGAAGTCAATACCCATGTCAGATAATCTAGTCTAACGTACGGGGTACATGAGGTAATATGAGAAGTCAGAATAATTTGGCAGTCTTTATGGCAGACTTACATGTATTCAAGGACAAGAGCAGATGCGCCTCCACCGCCATTACAAATACCAGCAACACCAAATCTTCCTTTCTTTTCCCTTAGAACCTGTAAGTTTGAACCATATTATCATCGCTCAGAGTCAAAATTATAATATTATCCAAGTAAAAGATCCACTCTTTCAGTCTTTCCCTTTCCTGTCTAGAGAAAAAGAACTTAACCCCGACACCATTTTTTTTTTTGAAAGATCCACTCTATTAGAATAATGGATAACTTAAAAGGGATACGACAGTCATTTAAACAAGGAGAAAACTAAAAACATTTTATCATATAAAAACAGTGAAAAAATTGACGTACACCAAGCAATGTGACTAAAATTCGAGCTCCACTGCAACCCAAAGGGTGTCCCAGAGACACAGCTCCACCATGCACATTAACTTTTTCCTACTCAAAAAAAAAGTTAGAACATTAGAGGAGCACAGTCAGAAGTTTAAATGTCGAATGATTGACAGTAATTCTGAAATCTCAGGAACGACTTGAAGATGAAAATGGTGAAACTCACTGGATCAAGCCCAAGCAATTTCTGGTTTGCAAGAGCCACTACCTGCAAACCATAAAGCAAAGGGTATAATAAAAAATTGAAATGCTAGACACGAAAAAAAAAAATGAGATGAGGAGGAAAAATTATTACTGAGAAAGCCTCATTGATTTCATAAAAGTTTATTTGAGATGCCTCCAAACCAGCGGTAGAAATCGCTTTTGGAATCGCTAATGCTGGAGCTGTGGTGAACCACTCAGGAGCCTGGTCAGAAAATGTCAATAGAAGAATTAAAATTGAACAGTCATAAGTTGAGCTGATTTTTTTTCTTTATTCCTTTTCTTTTTAAAAAGACACTAAAGGTAGAACTTTATGCCATACAACAGAACATAGATTAACACCTGAGCTGCATCAGCAAACCCTCTGATCCTAGCAATAACTTGAAGTCCAAGTTTTTTGGCCTTTTCTCCACTCACCAATACTAATGCAGCAGCCCCATCACTATTTGCAGAAAGTCGAGGGAGACCATTAGTAATTTTTAGAGTAGGGATCTACCGATAGACCAACAGCAGCAACGGTATTAATTTGTTAACAGCACAAGGAGGTTGTATCCAAATGACTCATAATAAAAGTAGCGTTGAGATTACATTAAACGACTGATCGTACTTCAAAATTTCAAATTAAAAAGGACAACCATTAAGAGACAGCCCAAAGTGATGGAAATTTTTAAGAATCCAAAAAAAAGAGAACTAAACAATGCAGCTTCATGGTCACTACATTAATATGAATTCTTCTATAACAGTGAAAAATATAGCCAAACAACGGAAGCATGATGGTCTTCACATTGATATGACTTTGAAGGGATACCAACCTTGACCCATATTTCTCCATATACAAGTAAAGCAACAGGTAAAATTGGTCATGATTGATTTATCAAAATGATTATATATTGTGAGAAAATATCGGTCAATGTCAACATTGTTTGGCCATAAAAGAAACGGGGACAATACATGTGTGATGAAAGGGAGACATGGAGAACAATTTTAGGTTAAGATGTATATTCCATTTTTTGAGAACATAAAGTTGAAACAATTCTTTAAACAATTATATTGATGATTAGCACTTAGCTGGAACAAAGAATATACACCTAGTATACATGAATATGCATACTTTTTATTTTGAAAATGAGGGGGAATGGAAGAGACAAGGGAACATTAAGCTCTTATTGTCACCTAATCAGTGATGCATTCCCGGCGGTCACAGAACCTTCACTCTTCTTGAAGCTAGGAGAAAGCTTCCTCAATTTGGCAGGATCAAACTATCAACAAGCAATTACGACAAGCTAAGTGGGGAGGGAAAGGCAACAAAGACGTAACATTGTAACATTGAATTCATTTGCTGAAATAAATAAGACAGAGATTTACCTTGTTAAGACTCTCATCTCTATCAATGGTTGTAGACGGTTTTCCTCTAGCTCCCGATATCTTCACCTATAATAGAAATACATTCAATGTTATTAATTTTCTTGTCCTTCATTCAGTAACAAACATGAAGATTCATTGGTTTAACCATGTGTTGCTAAAATAGGAAGTCAAATATTACCGGTGCTATTTCCCATGCAAATGCACCATTCTTTTGGGCAGCAATACCACGCTCATAGCTTCTTATAGCATAATTATCCTGTGCAGGAAATTACAATGTAGTAGCAAGAATACCGAGGATTCAGAGAAAGTAAAAGAGAAATGTTTCATTTGATCTTTTTGTTCTTTTCTTTGGCCAGTAATACAACCCACTTTGAAAAGAACAGGAATGGGCTTTTGCCCTGCCTCAAAATAAGGCTTTACACACACATCCACTGAACGATGCTAGTGGATCAATTAAGAGAATTTCAGATGAGAAATTAATTACTCTCTCTAATCCATAATGTTTTTCCCATTTATTAAAATATGTACGGGGAATTTTCAAAAATGTGAAGAACATCATGGAGTATGCTATAAAATTAGAAAGTACGCAGAAAGACAAATGGACAAGAATTCATTTTGCCGAAGCAAAGCCAAAAAAACTAAATGTCTAATTAGGAAATCCTTCTGCATAACCATGAATATCCCTATTACCCTTTTTCCTCCACCAAAACTTGGATTTCAGTTTTCCAGGGTTTTATTTCCTGGCAGTGATTTAAACTACAACCAATGTCTAAGAGGATATCCCTAGCCCAACTTCCCAACTCCTTGCTCCCAAGCATGGTTTTAAAATCAAGGTTGCGACATGACCGTTGTGTGAAGGATTTAAAATCACCGCAAACTAAATTTCACTGCGAAGGCGACATTGGTCGTGTAAAGAAAGATTGAGCTGCAACGACTGATACCACAATTTTGACTGGAAAGTGGAACCGACATTTAAAAGTTATAACTATGCTCCCCAAGAGTAGGCATTGTTCAATGGGTCCATATTTTGTTAATCCTTGACCTGAACTAGGAACCTCATAAATTCCAAATATTCTACTTCAATACCTCACTTGTTCTCAGTCTCCTGTATATCATCAAATAGAATCGGAATGGCTAATGTATTCCACCCTATCCCTGCAAACAATGGCTACACTTTCTCTGCCATATCAACTCGTCGTCCTATATATTCCTAGTTAAACAAGTCTATACCCTTCAAGATATATTTTTTACGTATACATACATATAGGGAAACCATAAGGAACATTGCAAACACAAAACCAGCACCCAAGCCTCAGAATCTCAACGATGAAAAACTACAAATCTACGAAACCCTGCAACATTTGATACAGCAACACCTTGTCCATTGTCACTACCTCGAGGATATTAATGAACACACATTGAGTGTAAATTATGAATGACCATGAAACTGACTCTATCAGCAAAAAGAGAAGCAAAATCACTGCAACATATTAACCATTCATATACCTGTTCTTCTCTTGACAATTTAAACTTATCTGCACAGATTTCTGCGCATATTCCCATGCCAAAATCATTATACACATCCCAAAGACCATCTTTGAGCATCCCATCAATTATAGTGTCATGCCCAAGCCTAGAACCTGTTCTGTAGTAAAAAAAAAAAGAGAGAGAGAGAGATGAATAAGGCACCAAACCAGACAGTAACAGGAGTAATCTAGTAGGCATAGCAGATTTTGACACTATTAGACCATTTGAAAGCATTGAGTTTTCCTGGCCGGAAAATTCAGTCGCACTCATTGCCCAAAATACTTAGAAAGATAACAGGACTTTAGATCCCATCAGTCATAGTCGAACTGATCATATATACCTTGGCCGGTAGTAAAATATGTAGTTCTATACAGGGAAAAACCTTCCTTTTTTAATTATAGAACGAGTAGTGGGGCAAACGTCGGTCAAGTGATAATAAATGGTGGTGGACCATGTCGGTCGAGTGGTAAAGGATTGTGACAGAGTCAAGTAGGTAAGGTGATGATTGGATGAATGGTGGATGCTGTTTCTAGCATCAGGTTTTGATGAGGTGATGTTGGGCCACTCCAACTGAATAGTTTGTGAGTTTCACCAATCTGAGCCATGGACTCTGACAATCTAGGACATGAACGACAAACTGGTCAGAGGAGTGGCCATTCAAACTACGAACCTTGCAACCACTGTCTGGTGGGATGAGCGGTGTAGGTTGGTGCTGGCAGTGGGTTTGAGGGGATGAGTGGTGCTTGGTAGGCTGGTGGGAGAGTGAAATGGACTTGGAAGGGTAATGTGGTCACTGGTCAATTTCCAGTGGAATCAGAGTCCGGGAAAGTAAAGTGGAGAGTGTGACTCAGCGCAAAAAGGAAAAGTGTAAGCTTCTAAAGAATATGAGGGAATAGTATTTAAAGAATGTCTCATAATTTTGTTTATCAGAACTAAGATATAGAGTTTGATGCCATATGGCCAGCAATTTAAAAAGTTGTGTAACCAAGGGATTCAATTTGAAGTCTGGGTGATTAGAAAGTTTGGCAGAGGGCACGCAAGACTTAATGGATCACTAATTTACTATGTGATGTGAATGAAGGCGCGAGAAATTGCGTCCAAGACTTAAGTTACGATAGTCACAGTTGGTTTCAGCAAGCCCAAAGAAGACATTAAAAAGTTCCGAGACAATAAGGGCTGCCTATGAATTTTACCATTTTCAGGTTAAGAGCTGAAGAAACGGAAAAATTAACTTACAGCCTTAATACTAAGAAGATCAATACATTCGTTTTGACTCTTAACAAAAGGAAACCAAAAACATGGGGTTTGGCCAGGTTTCAAACAACTGTTTAACTTGGCAGAGAATGACAAACCTTGCTTGAGCTATGTACTTGGGTGCATTAGACATGCTTTCCATTCCTCCAGCCACAACAATGTCATTAGCCCCCAATTGGATACTTTGTGCAGCAAGCATAGTTGCTATTACATGTTAAACGTGAAAACAATCATAATCCTTGCAGTCAAAGCGGAAATCACATCTAAGGTCTCGCTTGAAATGGAGGCAATTATCACGGAAAATAGGAGTAGTGATGGTGAAGGGGCAAAAAAGTGTTGTGGCCTGTGGGGGGGACTTCTTTTGAAAACATATCGACTTTTTCTATTACCCTAGAAGCAAATAAGCAATTACCTCACATTTCAAGTAAGCCGTGATAAAACAAAACTTTCCGCACCTTTCAATCCTGAAGAGCACACTTTGTTGATGGTGGTGCAAATAACCGAGTCTGGAATACCTGCACCCAAAGCCGCCTGTCTTGCGGGAGCCTGTCCCAAATTGGCACTAAGGACATTTCCAAAAAACACTTCCTGTACAAGTGATGGATCTACTCCGGCTCTTTTAAGAGCACCTACACAATTTACAACCATCACGAACCTGGCTGTCAAAACATGCAACTAATATACAATAACATACCCATACGAATAGCTCGAAGGAAAGGGTCTTACATTCTATAGCTACTGACCCAAGCTTGGTCGCAGATAGAGATGACAACGAACCAAGAAGGCCTCCCATTGGCGTGCGTGAAACACCAACAATACACACATCTATTCAACAATATGCAAACAGTTCAGCAAAACACTACAAGTTCTACTGATAATGAATAAAGCCATAACTGGAATGTGTCGACACCACTAAACTATGGCACCTCAACAGGACTCCATTGATCAATAACCACTCCGAAACTCAGCCGTGCACGATAAACGCCTATCCAACCACGTCATTTACCCCAAAAGGAGAAATCTTTCAAATAATCCCTTCGTCACAATCATTTATTTACCTTTATTTATTCTCTATGAGGGTAATTTAATCAAAGGTAAACAAAAGATGGGGACGGAGGCAGTATCAATGAAAAATACGAAGTACTTTTAATAAAGTCCTACGGATTATGTTCCGAGAAAAATTACATATCCCTTCCAAATCAATCATTTGTTTAACTTTGATCAAAACGCGCTCTCACAAAAAATAAAAAAATAAACAATTGACTACGACGGGTTTTCCACAACTTCATAACTTCACTCCATATATTCAGAGATTTCCCACAAGTAAACACAACAATTCAACATTATCAAGTTAAGAAAAACATCAAGTTATCAAAAACCCAACAATTAAATGATTATTCATGTATTATTACTAATTATATCCAGAAAATAAAACAACCCAAAATTCAAGAGATCCCAACTCAATAAATTGCTCAAATTAATAAAAAAACAAAGAAATAAATTAAATAAATGACAACACACCTCGGGGTTTTATTGATTGATCCATTTCTGGCAAAAACTAAGAAGACAATTACTTGGATAATTATTGGTAGAAATGATAATGATTAACAATTAAATTTGGCAGAAATCAGAAGGAAGGAAGGATGAAATTATGAATAGTTGTTGTATAAGTAGGAAGAAAGTTGAAATTTGAGGCATGGGATCATATCAATGACTCATTTGTTTTACTGTTGATGGCGGTTGGAATTAAATTGGATCAACTTGGGTTATGGTCACTAGTCACTAGACCTGTCAAACGGGTCGGGCGGGTCGGGACTCAGGTTGAATCATACAAGTTGGGTTAGAATACGGGTCGGGTTGAATACGGATCGGGTCATACAGGCCACGGGACGGGTTAGGGTCAGAATACGGGTAAAGAAATAAATTCTAACGTCTTTTTTTAACCTTTTTTTTAATTAAAAAAATATTTTTTTAAAAGTAAAACATATTTTAAATTAACATTTTAATCATATTCAACGTTTACGTTAATTATATTGACATAATTATTAAAATAAAGTTTTTTATATAATTATTTTATTATTAAATATTATAAAAGTTATATAAAATTAATTTTTTAGTTGTATTTGTAACTTTAAATAATAATAAAAAAAAATTAACCATTTTTTCAAATATAATATATAAATATTAATATTTTAATGAAATTCTTGAATTACCTTTGACCTAACGGGTCGACCCGTTCGGGTCGGGTCTCGACCCTAAAATAACGGGTCATTTCGGGTTCGGGTCAAACGGGCCGCAGGTCGAAAAAAACGGGTTTGTGACCCTAAAAAACGGAACGGGCGGGTCGGGTCAAGTTTTGACAGGTCTACTAGTCACCACCAAATAATAGGGTTCAAAATCTCGGCCGAGTTGTATCGGATTTTCACTCTACCAATACAAGAGATTCACTGCGATCCGTCCGCGACGGCCGATTAAGGACCGGTTATACCGCTACCGCGACTATGACCGATACCGAGATTTAAAACCATACCACCAATTCTCATTTATGACGGTACTTTGGTAAGTTACGATGAGATCAATATAATAAATTTTATTATAAAATGTAAATGCGACCACAATTACTTTCTAATAGTAAACTGGTGATCACTTTTAATTAGAAAACAATATAAAGTATTTTTTATTATAAAATAGTTACTTTATTTCCATCATACTAATTTACGATCGTCCGTAACCAAGATCAATATAATCACAAGGTCATATGCCAGATGACAAGTCTAAATCTATTTCACACAAGATGAATTATACATCGAGTAATAAAATGACCTCTATAATTTGATTGATTTTGATGTTAATTTTGAAGAGAGTTTAATTATATAATTCCTTATTAGTTTAGACCCGTGCATTAAATGCACAGTATTTAGAGTTTTTTTTAATAAATTATTACTTATATAATAGTTGTACATAATTAATTGTTCATATTTCTCGTCATTATAATTTGCTTTGAGGAAAAAAAAAATTATAATTGATAATTAATCAAGAGAATTGAACAATGTGTTGAAATATATTTTAAACAAAATAATATTTTTTATACCACAAAGTTATTGATTTCAATTTTTAAATTCTCTTAATTTTTTTGTCAAGAAAGTAATAATAGCAGTTTATTGTTTTGTTTTATGCGTTGTATGAGTCAAGTTATTCTCAAATAATAACAACTAGTTTTACCCCGTGCAAAATTGCACGGGTCTGGTTAATAAACTTGTTATTAAAAAAGTTTAACTAARTTACAAAATATTAAAATCAGAATTACACAAAATCAAATTTTAAAGTTCTAATTAATATCATAAATGAATGAAAAGTAATAGAGTTTATACATAACTTAAGGACGTTACAAATATTGGGAAATCTTTATTATCTCATTTCAAAATTATTATAAACAACATTAATGTTTGCATTTTATACAGTTGAAATATTAAATAATTAAGTAATTCACCA
>VHZZ01001562.1:33471-69664 GCA_009801015.1 Silene noctiflora | reverse complement strand
ATGAAAATGCCAAGTGGAATTAAATTGAATGCTAATGCCATGGTGGAATTAAATTAAATGTTTTAGTCTAGCCTTTTAATTATATAGTATAGATATTAAAGATTAATTATCATAAATTATGAGCGAATTTAAGATTGACTTCAATAGTTCAATTTCATAAGCAAAGCCACTTGTCTCCCTTAAGACAGCTATCCGTCTTAGTGTAAGACGGGTGAAAATACCATCCTACAAGTGGACAGATCAAGAGTTTGCACCATTATATTATTTAAGACGGATACATCCGGTTAAACAAGAATTTGTGTAAGGTTCAATAATAAGGCCAACATGCTCCGGACTCCAGAGTCTGGGCTGCCAACAAAGGTAAATGGCAAGCAATGAAAATTAATTGGAAGGAGCCTGGTGTTAAAACTAGGCTGTTAAAACTGTCTTCATGGATACTTCCCGGAAAATGCCCTCGAATCCAATAGTCGTGTTTAACAGCACAGCGCGCGCCACGTCTAAAAATTGCAAACAAGAGTAGCATAGCTTCATAGTAACAGCCAACAAGATGGACAAAAAACAAGCATTAGCATTTTAGCACTTCGCACCTGGCATTTCACAACAGGTCACCGTAACAAAAGTGGTAAGTGACGGCCTGACGGAGTTCATAACCCAGTTAAGGACTAGTACAGCTACAGTCGTACATTACTAGGATAAAACAGCTGAACCTGTTCTAGATGATATGCATACATTACGATTTCATGTTAACAGAATCTCATTCCCTACTTATTTATAGATTGCATCAAACAAGTTTTTTCAGAAGCCCAGTTTCATGCTGTTCGATACTTAGATGCTTAACATTGAATTTGTTCAGCTTCTCCCTGGCCGCTACCACGCTTCCAGATGTCACAGTGAAGGCCTGCATTGAAAGAATACCACGTCATTATTCAACTGCAATTTGATAGAGATGATCAGACAATACAAGAATAAGAAAGGGGTATACATGTATCTTGTGAATGCCGTCCTCAGAGTTGAGCGCTTTGAGAAAGTCCATGACCGCCTCACGGTTGCACAGATCATCTCCTGGGACATCGCCATCAACAGCAAAGAACAAGAAAATCTGTACATACAAGGTCGCAAATAAGGAAGATTAGTCAATAAAATACATTCATATACTGATCCAACATAAACAAATTTTGGTAAAAATTGTAGACGAAAAGCAAAAACTTCAACATTACATCAGCGCAGCGAATTCCAACTGAAGGGTCTACAGGAAATACTGATTGGTGATCCAGGGGATCATATGGTGAAAAAATGAGAGCAGCAGCATCAATCGAGCCATTGTATCCCTTCCGCACCTTTCAAATAAAAAAAATAAGTTGTCCTGTTCCATTTGATTCACAATTAAAACTAACGGTCAGGGGCAAAAAAAGTTTACAGTCTGTACATTTTTTCGCAAGCCAGCTTCACTCAGTCGATAGATCAATAACACTCTCATACAGTAAGTGTTTCGTAACACCAGCACAAATCAGACTAACTAAACGAAACTAGACAGTGCAACTTAGAAAATGCTACTCATAACAAACAGGACCGTGTAAATTTGTAATTTTTCGCTTATCTAAAAGACAACGAGTTATTGTTCAAGAATATAATCAAACAGCAAAAATGCAAGAGAAACTTAGTAATCTAAGTGCTAACATCGCATACTCAAAAGCCTAACCTGTGAGCGAGAGAAGAACCAGAGATCAAAGTCCATGAAGAATGGAGCAGCATCTACAATCAACAGATTTGTAAATGTAACTATAACCACAGGATCAATTATCGACAACAGAGACATAGAAAGTAAACTGCAGTGCAGTGCAACCTTTGAACAGCTTCCTTGAACGTTCAACAACATCTGAGTCGTCATCAGTAGTACCCACTTTTAAACCAAGTGTAAACAGCTTCAGATACGCCGTCTTCTGCTCATCAACCTGTAGAAGCTATAAATTGCAGAAAATGCAAGTCACATACATAAGAAACACGTCGAAATAGGTTATACAAAAACGACAATGAAGTATGAACAACCTTCTTAGAATTCCAATTAGAGAGCAAGATATATTTAATATTCGCATAATCACACATTTTCGAAACCTTAATCTTGTCGAAAACCCCCATATCAAAATCCAGATCTACTATTACAAAACCCATGGTTTCGAAATTCAAGATGATAAACCCATGATTTTTAATAAAGATTCTGCCTTTAATAGAACACAAACTCATACTAAACTCAAGCTTCACAAAAGTCAAAAACCATGTTTATAAATCCAATCATTGACAAATAACGAAATCCCGGAAAAGGTTAACCCTAATCACCAAAAAACTTTATCACATCCGTCTTGCTTGCGAGTTGTAACGATCACAGGTTTGTAACCTCTCACAACCCTTTTCCACTTGCCTTCCCACTTTCCCCTTATTCTCACGTCACAAGCTTGTCCGTCACAAATGAGAATTTGTGTTAAGTTTATCAATGGTTCTTTTAGCAATTATTTTTACCCACTAAATGATTATGTTTGAATCCGTTTTAAATTATCTTTGTGTAAACCGCGTTACACAAGACTAATTGTGTATGTATTAGAACAATTACGTTTAAAACCCAGTAAATTACACACTCCATGTATAAAAAGATCACAACTTTTCACAAATGACAAACCCTAACAAAACCCTGTAATTTCTGTTTTCACAAAAGCTCAAAACTTTTTCGCAAAAAATCCCATAAACTAAACTCACAAGTCACAATTTTCCAAAAATGACAAACCCTAACAATTTCACGTTTCAGAAAAACTCAAAACTTTTCGCGGGTTATTTAGGTAAAATATCACTTAGTTTCACAGTAACACTTGTCTAAAACCGGTTTATACAAGAATTACCGTTTTCTAAAAAATGACAACACCCACTAAAAAAACTCAAATAAAGTACTCGAGTTAATAAAAAAATCAAGCTAACATGAAAAATCAAATTACAGTGTGAGACGTTTTTTTTATTTTAATTAGTTGTAACACATATTAATACATAAACGGACTGTCTTACACTGTAAAACCGTTAACACAAAAACCAATTCAACCTGAAGCCAAAGTAAATTTTTGCCCTGCACAGAAGGGAGGGCAGTAAAACGCCGAGTCCAGAGAGGAACAGTGCCATAATTCATGACATTTCTGAAGTATCGATCCATGGAGTTTTTATGAAAGAGTCCATCTTCCTCCCACCACTTGTAATGCCAAACATCTGGAAGTTCTTGAGTATATTTAAATTCTGAATTATTTGATGAAAAATTCCCAAAATTTAATTTTGTAATGTTTCTATTTCTGACCAAAGAGAGAACTTTTGGAGAAAATAGTTGTCTTTTGGCAAACATTGTGGCTTGCTCCTTATTTTCAGACACCAACAGTGCTACTAGAGAGTAATATATACTCCTCCTGTCCTAGCAGTAGCAATCGGGTCAGCATAGGTCGAGTTAAAGCAAGCCGGGTCACATCTGTATCGGGTCAACAATAGGTTAAAGGGGGTTGGGTCAGAACGGGTTCAGGTTGTGTCGAGTCAACAACAGGTAAAGAATTACCTTGGATTGAAACAATAGTCAGCTCAATTCAATTTTCTCGAGTTTACTACATCGTCATTTGGTATATTTTTTAAATGGAAAATTCACGTGGAATACCCGAGGTTCGACGTTTTTCACTTGGTAGCCCAAATTTTAAAATTATGTACATCGTAGCCAAATCGTTCCCAAAATTGTGAAGTCTAGAAATGGTATGGATCGAATTAGCTCGTACTAAGACAATACTTAGACAATCTCAAGCTCGTACTAGCCAACCTCGCTTCTAAAGCCGAACCAAACACCCTTCTTGGCCTTCTACACTCCACCAACGGTGAAAACCCGAAAAAGTCTACTGTCTTCTCCTCTATAGCACCCTGTATATAAGCCCAACATGCTCTTAAATATGGACTGACATGAACTTCAATCCGACAGAACCTCTTGTTAAAATTATGTCTTCATGGATACTTTTTCGGAAAATACTCTCAAATCCAATAGTCGCGTTTAACACCATGCCACACGCACACGTCTAAACATTTACACCGTGAACAAAGTGGTAGGCGAGATGGAGTTCATAACCGAAAGTAATGACTCATACCTCACCATGACAAAGCCAGCTAACCCACTTCTAGACAATACGATTCACACGAATACGACACGATGTGATGTTAACAGAGTCAGAAACTCATCATTCACTACTTATTTACACCTTTGCATTAAACAAGTTTTTCCAGAAGTTCAAGACAGATCTTCACAAGCCAAGTTTAATTTCAAGCAGTTAGATGTTTCCCCTGAATTCCTGCAGCTTCTCCCTTGTCGCTACCACGCTTCCAGACACCACAGTGAATGCCTGCATTAGATGAACACCACTGTCATTATTCGACTGCGTTTTGGCAGAGATGATTAAGTTATACAAGAAAAAGAGAGGCATACATGTATCTTGCGAGTGCCGTTCTCAGACTTGAGTGCATTGAGAAAGTCCATGACTGCCTCACGGCTGCACAGATCATCTCCTGGGACATCGCCATCAATAGCAAAGAACAGGAAAATCTGTAGGTAGAAGGTCGTATATAGGTCCAGAGAAAGCCATTAAGTTATAGCACGAGTAAGTTCCTATCTATATAAGAGCTAACATTTCTATAGGAAAGACACGGAAGATTAGCCAATTTTCAACTTAACACTCGATGTCAACAGAGGAGTAGTTGCCGGTGGAAATAGAACAGCTTAATTCCTATAGCTACATCAGGTATAGATGAACTACAGTTTGCATAGTGTAAGCGTGTCCGGTGGTTATATACAGTCTGCAAAACCTTCGAGACAGCATTTTAGATCATAGAGCTACTGCAAATAGCCAAATATGGAGTACTACGTTTTTCGCAAAACACCTTCAAGTTAATACTCCGTATATCCTAAACAAAAAGAAATTGAACATCAAAAAACATGTCACAGAAAGAGACATGAACACAGTCACACAGTGACACAGCTAACGCAGGACATAACTCACACAAGTGTTCCGACTTCCGAACATCTACGCCATCTGGTAACAGCTAACAACATCATTTTACTTATTCTCTCCGAAGATGAATAGAGGATTTGTGGATGTGTGGAAGCACACCAAATATACATAAATTCAGGAACGTACCAAAAAAATACAATCATAGACTGACCAAACATAACACCAAGCATATCTATTAATAACAGAAATTGTACTACAGAATTCAATCGTAGAAGAATAAAACTTCAAAATTACCTCAGCACAGCGAATTCCAGCTGAAGGGTCCAGAGGTAACTCTGAAAGTAATTCCAGAGGATCATATGGTGCAAATTTGAGAGCATCATCATCAATCAATCCACTGTACCCCTTCCGCACCTTTCAAACGAAGAAAACCAAGTTGTCATGTTGCTATTTCTTTCAGAATGAAACTAACGGTCAATTCCGTCATTGTCAGTCTATAGATATGATCAGTTCAGTGATCATTAACGATTTCATATAGTGAAAAGTGAAAAATACAGCAAGTGTTTCGCAACACCAGCACAAATCAGACTAATTAAAGAAACTGGATAGTGCAACTTAGACAATGCAACATTTAACAAAGAAGAGCTTGTTAAGAATTAAGATTGTCCTCTTTTTCAACAAGCGTCTAAATTGTGATCTAAAATAGCTAAAAATCTTAGCATTGTTAAGATGTTTTTTATCGGGTAATCTAAAAGAACGTGAGGGTACGAGTTACTATTTTAAAGAATAAACAAACAGCAAAACTGCATGAGAAACGTAGTAATATAAGTGGTAGCACCGCATACTCAAAAGACTAACCAGTGAGCGAGAGAAAATCCACAGACCAAAGTTCTTCATGAAGAATGGAGCAGCATCTACAATCAACAGATTTCGTACATGTAACTATAGCCACACGGTTACCTTTGAACAGCTTCCTTGAGCGTTCAACAACATTTGAGTCGTCATCAGCAAGAGCCACTCGTGAACAAAGAGCATACAGCTTCAGTTGCACCGTCTTTTGCTCATCAACCCGTAGAAGCAATAAATTGCACAAAATGTAATAATAAACATGTTGTTATATACAAAAAGGAGAAACCTTCTATGAATTTCACAAAATCAGTCACGTATCGCTCGAACGGATAAACTCATCAAATGAACTTCAAAAACTTCAATAACAAAAAATTCCGAGGATGAGTAGCTATAAATTGTGTATGAGCTTTTTTCCGATTCTCCAAACATAAACATAAACAAAAGTTCAAATGAAATAGAACAAATGTTGAAACTTGCAAAAGCTCTTACTTTAACCAAAACTATGATGTAAAATGCTTACTCATTTTTTAACCATACCCTTTCCAAGATCTAAGTTGGTTCAAGTCATTTCCATACGTTTGTTTAAAAATTACGCAAGGGAAATTTTGAACAATCATATATGATTAGGAAACGTTTTTGCAACCCAATTTTTTTCTTTTGGAACGCTTAATCTTGCACAAAACCTACAATTTAGAACCAGTGATTTAACAAAACCTACATTTCAAAATCTAGATCTACATTTACAAAATCCATGCATCAAAAATCAACATATAACCCCATGATCTTGATAAATACTCTACCTTTCCTAGACACTCATCTTTAACTCAATTGGCCTTACTTAAAAGTTAAAACCGTCTTAACTTTAAATCTCTCACAAACCCCTTTTATTTTCCACCTCTATTTTAATCAGGTGTGAGATCGGTTAAGTTAGACTGTCTTAAACAAAAATTGGTGTTTAAACTCAAGCTTCACAAAAATTTAGGCTTGCAAATCTACTATAGGTACAAACAGATCACAACTTTCTTAAGAAAAACTCAAACTTTTTGCAAAACCCCATGAAACAAACTCAAAAAAATACAGTAAAATTAAACCCATGACTAAAATTCAGATCATTTAAAACCCTAATTCAGTACAATTAGAAACATAATTAACCATTAAAAAATAGCAAAAATATCCAATCATTACAAACCCCAATAAATGTGTTCAAAGATTGCAACTTTATGCAAAGCCCATGACTACAATTCAGATAATTACAAAAAATCTACTAATTTCATAAACACTATGTTGCTCGGACTCGGTTAGAAGTATCCGATATGGGTACGTGTCCCGGATTCATCTATTTTTTTTAAAAATTCATGTTTTTGGTTTAAAATAAAGTATCCGAGTGTCCGGTGTCTTGTGTCCGTATACTGAAAAGTTCGAGCAACATAGCATAAACAAGCTCAAATTATACGTTACTATATAAAGGACTGTCTCACAGTGTAAAACCCGACTTACACAACAAAAATAAACTCAAAGAAGCTGGCAATTCAACTACCTGAAGCCAAACTAAATTGTGGCCATGCAAAGAAGGAAGAGCAGCAAAACGACGAGTCCAGGAAGGAACAGTTCCATAATGAATGGCATTTCTGAGAATTGCTTCAACGAATTTTGCAAAAATAGGGATTTCATTCATGGTGTCATCCATTTTCTTGTAAAATTCATCAGCTGAAAGATATAATGACATTTTCTGAACTGTTTGAAAAATGCAATTTTGTGGTGTTTCTTTTTCCAACATTGGGGAGAAATTTTGGGACAAGTTTGTGTCTTTTGGTTAACAATCTAAACATGATGGCTCATAAATTTCGGGCACTATGCTAGTATGGCGTATGCTAATAGTCCCTACAAAGGGTCGGACCCGAAGACGGATAATGCCACTCCTAAAAACAAATAGAGGGACAAGGTGGGGCACTCCCACTTGCTTTCCTCTCTCCTCTATTTGGGCATTTTGTCTCACAAAATGGTATCCGTCTTCTCATTTGTGACGGATACCTTCCGTCACAAATGAGAATTTGCCTAGTCCCTAATATATATACTCCCTCCGTTCTGATTATTTGTCGTCCTTTGGTTTTGCACAAAGATTGAGGAAAGAAAAGGAAGTCAATGGACGGATTATTTGTTGTCCTTTGATTTCTTCACAAAGACCAAGGGAAGAGGAGGGGTCAATTACTAAGTAACAACTAGACCAAATTGAATGTGAATAATCAAATTGCTCAAATTTCATTCTTAAAATAGAAAGGACGACAATTAACTAAAACGCCCCAAAATCTAATAATACAACAAATGACGAGGACAAACGGAGTAAATAAGTGATATGTTTGCCACTCATATACACCAAAATGAGATTAAGGGTAGTTTAATAATTTATGTTTCTTATTTTTCAAGTCATTAGTAACTTTCACTAGTCACAAAATAATAACCTATCAAAGAATTTTATGGATGAATGCATGAGATTTATCTCATTTGGTTAATAAAATCCAGGTGTTTAATTACACTATAGCAAATTTTGATAAATTGGGTGGTCTGCGACTTTCTATCCTTTTCCTCTTCGTTTTAAATTACACAGACAACGTCGTCTTAAAGGAGAGTTACTGATTATATTACTCTCGAGTTCTAGTCGTCGTCTTTTTATTTAAGTTCATAGACTGTACATCAGAATATCAGATTTAGTACATCTAGTCTATCTATAAATATTATAAAAAGACAAATAAAAGCACCACATTTCACCATTTAACTATTTAAGAACAATTTATCAAGCCACATCATCATATCTAATTTTGAAAAGAAAAAATAAAATTAAAATAAATTTTTAAACATTAAATGTAAATAAATAGCATAATAAACATGAAACTTTAGCCTATTTAATTTTTAAATATTAAAACAACAATCAAAAATTAAAATACATAGTAAATTTTAATTTCTATGTTTATTGTTAGAATAAGATAAAGACTAATAAAAATTACATTATTCTAATTTTACGCAGTTATAAAAAAATAATAAATTTTGTAAATGTTAAATGCAAATTAATAATAGCAAAATAAACAATAAATTTTGGCGTTTTAATTTTTGATATATAATAAACTAAAAGTCAAAATCAATATCCAGACTAAATTTTAAATTCCAACGTTAATTGTTATAATAAGTCAACGAAAAATAAAAATCACTGCACCCTATTTTTAAATTTTTTATATATGCAACTCCCATTTTTGTAATAAACATCGTCAATTTCATTAAATTGGATACATTTCTTATAATATGTCAAAGAGTTTCTTTTTTTTTTTGGGAATATGTAATCACCTTTCACCGCATACAATTGTAAGGATAACATAGTGTAATAAACAATTTTTTTTCAAAAGTTAAATTATCGTACAATACAAAAATGAAATATTACAAGAATATTTACAAAAAAAAATATTGTATTACGAAGAGAGAAAAAAAAGTGCAAACAAAAAAATGCACTGTAGTGGAAGAGGAAAAAAAACAATATAAACAAAAAAATAAAAGATCAAACACATTAAGTACCTCACAAAAGAAAATACATCAAATGCCCCATAAAAAAAAAAAAAAAAAAAAGAAAGTAAAATGTAAAAAAATAAAGAAAATAATAATATAATATTCTACTACGCACCAAACACCTAAAAACAAAACCAAAAGCTTTCCATCACTAACACTCTTATTCCCTCACACCTCTACCACCAACCTTGTCAGGCTGCCACCCATTTCCAATCAAGTACTAACCTGCCAAGTGCTAATACTATCGCAACTCACTACTAACCTGCTAATGATGAAAAAGAGGTATGACGTTATTGATTTTACAATTGACACAATTAAATTTGTATCATAATTCATAATGTTTAATTAAATAGTGTAATTTACCTTGATATATCAACATCTACTAAACATGTACAACAACTTAACTTATTTGAGATAATATATTAAGATTTGTCACTATTCTCACCAAGATACATAGATTATTATATTTTATATACACCAATTTTGCAGTGAAGTAATATGTCAACATGTTTTTCACAAAATTAAAGAATCTTCATCTAAGTGTTGGCTTACACAATATGGCTCAAACGCACCCGTGATTTCACGAGTAAAAAAACTAGTATGTAATCAAAAACACAATAACTTGTAATTATGAAGTAAAATTTCATGAGGCGAACTAGTAATACAAAAGCGTAAACTAGGAAAATCATCGAAATTGTTATACTAAAAATTCATATATATCATTTGATAGTATCATCATGCTATAAGCTAAAGGTATCCATTTTTATTTGTATGTGTTTTACAATGTGATGACAATACCCTATCCAACTTGAACGACCCTTGTTGATACCTAGTCAAAGAGAAGTTGTTGTTTTTACTAAGGCTGGATTTTGGAGCAAGCTATCATTTTCATGGCTTAAACCTGTTGTTGAAATGGGTGAGAGTCGGTACCTTGAGTTCGCTGAAACACCATTAATTCTATCATTGGATAGCACAAAAACAGCCTCAGTTTTGCTCGAAAATACGTTTAAAAGGCAGAAAACTCGTGATGGGTCGTCACTGCCTAGGGCCCTATTTTCTACCTTGTGGACAACACTCCTACTTAATGCAATTTTTGCTACAAAAAATGGGTTTTTTTATCGAAAGATTTCCTCGAGAAAAGCTTATAGGTCATTTGGAAATGTCTATTTATGTTTTCAATACAGGGAAGTTAGACTACTTACATTCAACCCATGATCATTATGCTATAGAGTTATAGACGGAGGAGCCTATGAGGCATTAGGGTTATAGGGTAATTTATGTTTGCACAAAAAATATTAACGAAAGTAACTTCTATCTGCTAACATGGTTTTCTCGAGACAAATTCTATTATGCAACTTCAACTATACTTGATGACATCAAACAAAGTCCCTACTCAATAGTTACTATTTGTAATCTTAGGTGATGGACTTTTTTTCTAGGGGTCAACATGGTTACTTCATATGTGGGTCCTCTCCTCATAACCTGCTTAGTCGACTACCTTACCACAAAAAATGACAACACTTGCTACTTTGAGAGGAATAGACTAGCAATAGTCTTGTTTGGGACCAAGTGCATGGAGTCTCCATCACATAGGCAATGGTGCTTTGGAGTTTCTTGGATTGGTGTCTGAACTAGAGCAACTACCATTGTCTCGGTATACAAGAAAGCCGTGAATGTCAATCTGTATTGGGCAGTAGAATGTAATGGCAAAATGATAAACCTGATTAATGTTAATGTCGAGAAGCTTGGGGAGTTATTTAAACATATCCATAGAGTTTGGGTATTCAAGTTGTGTTTGCCTTTGTGATACTATATGTGAACGTTATTGTTGTGTCTTCCTTAGCTGCATTTTATTCGACATTATTGGTTATGGTTTGTAAGTAACTCTCATTTAGCCAGTAGACAAAAGATATTACAATCCAAGATCATGAAAGCAAAATATTCGCGAATAAGTTGTACTTCCGAAATTCTAAAGAATGTAAATCCTCAAATTGCATTCTTGGGAACCCTTCTTTCTAAAGAAGCTCCTCGAAAGCGAGGAATCAAGAATGAGTAAGTATTTATACACATGTTCAACAGTTGCTTTTCTGTTTTGAGTTTCACCCGCCTTAGTTTTTGGGGTAACGGAATATTCCCACATGATTCAAAAGAATAAATAAAGAGAAGAGAAACAAATTTGGCAACTAAATTTTAGTTTTAAGATGTCAACGTCTTTCGCACTTTAATTGACACTCAGTCAGTACAATAACAACTTGAAACCATCATCTTAAATGGAGTCTTTCACCTTGAAGTCTTAAACCATAAATAAGGTTGGTAAGAAGTCATTGCGCACTTACTTCACCTCGCATCAAAGCTATTGTTTGCGACCTTATATGTCTAGTCACTCGACATGAACACAATACATTAAATTTATTTTACTTGGACAATGCAAGTGCCCCCTCATTTTCCTGAAATTTCATGAGCACTTTAGAGGTCCATTAGCTAGAAGGCCCTCATAGGGAGTCGGGTAATTTTCCCCACACTCACATAGGCAAGTTCATCGGGTTTGACTATCACAAACCATCCAAAATGGACTATGAACTTGTTAAGAGTCATTGCTCCACCTCACACACTTGATAGTTAACACACAAAATAACAACATTGCTACGCACAACCCAAAACTTTTATGTAATAGGAATGATTCAATTCGTAGCATTGCAACTCGACCACATTAAACTTAGCTTTACTAAGTTAGGTATCCATCACTCTTCGCTCCTTAACTGGCTTTTAACCCATTCCTCATACTGCTGCCAACACCAACACCATTCTCTCACATTCTCAAGTAACCATGTGCACAATATTCTTATGTGGTGCCACATTATTTCACGGAGTTTTCAACTAGTCAATTGCTACCTCACATCACAACCTTCCCCTATTCCAGATAAGCTCGGTTCTTCCATTAAGAAAAGACAAGGAGTCAAGGTTGAGCAAGTATTTATACAAATTTGGAGGAGCTTCTTTAGAAAGAAGAGTTCCCAAAAATGTGATTTGAGGACTCTTACACTCTTTAGAGTCTTGGAAGTACAATTTGTTCTATAATATTTTGCTTTCTTGACCATGTATTATAACCTCTTTTGCCTACTGGCTAAAGGAGAGTTACAAACCATAATCAACAATGTCAAAGAAAATGCAGCTAAGGAAGGGGCAACACCAAGGTTCATATATAGTATCACAAAGGCAAGCAGAACTTATAATGGAAATAACAAATCTCCATGGATATGTTTAAACCCAAGTTTCTCGTCATCAACATTAATCAACTTTCTTGTGTATACCAAGTCAATAGTAGTTGCTCTAGCCCAAACACCAATCTCAGAAACTGACAGAGCACCATTGTCGAACTTTCTTGCGTATACCAAGACAATCGTAGTTGCTCTAGCTCAGACAACAATCCGAGAAACTCCAAAGCAAAATTGCCTTTGTGATAGAGACTCCATGCACTTGGCCCCAAACAAGACTATTGCTAGTCTAATCCCCTTAAAATAGCAATTGTTTGTTATTTTTTGTGGTAAGGTATTCAACTTAGCGAGTTATGAGGTGAGGATCCACATATGATGCAACCATATTGACCACTAGAAACAAAAGTTCATCACTTAGTATTACAAATAGTAACTACTGGGCAAGGACTTTGTTTGATGTCATCACGTATAGTTGAAGTTGCATAATAGAATTTTACCTAGAGAGAAGCATGTTAGTAGTAGGAGGTACTTTCGTCAATATTTTTTGTGCAAACATATATTACCCTATAACCCTAATGCCTCAAAGGCCTCTCCGTCTATGACTCTGTGACACAGTGATCATGGGGTTAAATGTAAGTAGTTTAACTTCCTTGTACTGAGTACATAAATATACATTTCCAAATGACCTACATGCTTTTCTCGAATTAATCCTTTGATAATAAAAACCCATTTTTTTTAGCAAAACTAGCATTAAGTAGGACCTGTCCATAAGGTAGAAAATATGGCCCTAAACAGTGACGACCCATCATGAGTTTTCTTCCTTTTAAGCGTATTTTCGAGCAAAAAGGAGTCTGTTTCTGTGCTATTCAATGATGGGATTAATAGCGTATCAGCTAAATCAAGGTACCGACACGCACCCGTTCCAACAAGAGGGTTAAGCTATGAAAACGATAGCTTGCTCCAAAATCCAGCCTTAGCATAACTAACAACTTCTCTTAGACTAAGTATAAAAAATGGTTGTTCATGTTGTAGAGCGTATTGCCATCTTGTAAAACACATACATGTAAAAATGGATACATTTACCTTATAGTATGGTGATACTATCAGGCAAAATATATGAATTTTTAGCATAAGAACTTTAACGATTTTCCTACTTTACGTTATTGTATTATTAGTTCACATCATGAAATTTTTGTTCGTTATTACAAATTATGGTTTTGCCATTACGTAAAACCATTACGGTATCGGGAATGAGCTACACCATACGTCACGGCTTGGATATGGGATGAAGTCCATACACAACACTCATTAGTTCTGCACGTGGAATTTTTTTCTCACATTTTGGTGTTATCATCTAAACAATCTAACGAAACCTTAAGTCTAATACACCCAATGGGTACACGTCAACACTTTTTTTGGCGTTTTTTTTATACCCAAACCGATGTCCTATATAACGATTTCTTTACAAATAACGAAAAACCAGTAATTTTAATACAAGCTCCTAAGTCACCTTCTTAGACAACGATTTTCAGGTGATACAAAGAAGTTATGCTTCTTACTCTGCTAATCTCCTTTGCAAAAAATTTCCTTTCTTTTATATTTCTTGTTTTGAATCATACTAGTGTAGATATAGTGGTTTTATTTTTAGTTATTATTTATATATTTTGAATTGACTCATAATTAATTTGTTATATACCTTATTGTATTTCGATAAGAGTAAAAAAAATAATGAACTATGAATTAATCCAGAAAATTTAGTAAATTTATAAAATGTGTATTTAATAAAAAACTATTTCATATTTTAGGAACAGTACATATTTTATATGGAGAAAGTTACATACTTTTGAGAGATTTCAGAAATCCCCTATTTACCAAAAGAATAGGAATTCTCATATTTTTCCCTCTAAAAAACATCTTTTTAAATTAGGAAGGTAATACAATTATGTGCATTCACTAAAAAAGGAAACAAATACTTACATTTTTATTTCACTAAATTATTATCTCTTAATTAAAATTAATTTTTTCATCAAATTATATTATTTTCACATAACTCTAAACTATAATATCTTAAATTAAATATAAATAAATAAAATTCATATAAAACTATAAATTGCTAAATCGTTTATTGATACTATTATTTGAGAATGACTTGACACATAAAACATATAAAACAAAACTGTAAATCACAATTATTACATTCATGACAAAAAAAAGTGAGAAAATTAAAAAATTGAAATCATTAGCTTTGTGGATAAAAAAAAATATTTTGCTTAAAATACATTCCGCACATTACTTAGGGGTTGTTTTGCTACCCTTGCAAAATCATGGGAAGTAGAAATTCCCATGAATTGCAAAATTTGGGAGTTGTTTGGTTTAATTTTGCAAAAAATGGGAGAAGTAGAACTTCCTACAAAAATGTAGAAAGTTACTCACCAACACTCCCCTTGGTAATTTGCAATTCCCGTAAATTAAGTTCCCACATAGGTAACCAAACACTTTTTCCCATGATTTTCTACATCACGTGAATTTGCACTCCCCGCATCAACCAAACGACCTCTTAATTATCTTAATTTCAACAAAACAAAATACAATAACAACAAATAATGAAATATCACTGTTCTATAATTAATTTATTTATAAAAAACTATATATACCGTGCATAAATGCAAGGTCTAAACTAGTTTGTTACTAATCTTTAACACAAATAGGCCCAACTTTTATTTACACCATGATTTGATAAAATTGCATAATTTTTTTTTTTTTTTTTTGGTTTCACGAAGCGTGCATAAGGTCGCATTACAATAGAGGGGAGGGGAGATACGAATCTGGGACCTATTGTCCACAACACCTCCGTCTTAACCACTAGACTAAGACATCTTCGGTATAAAATTGCATAATTTAAGGTGCCCATTTCCTAGCTAATGTATTTGAGCAGGAGAAAAATTGAGGAGACTTATTCTTTTTAGTTATGTTATATGGGGATGGTGGATTATTGGAATTTGAGTATGCTTCAAAAGAAGAAAAATTCTACTCCGTATAATTTCTAAGCATAAATTATTAAAGGTTTTCTATATTGTAAACAAAATCCATAAATTTAAATATAAAAACAATGAGTCAAATTCTAAGCATGAATTACCTCGAAATTGATGAAAGAATTTAGCAAAAAATACGGGTTCGGATTTCAGAAACGGAAAGACGCAATCTTGCAACCAAACCAAAAGTGCAAAACTGCTAGGAATACACGCCGTGTACAAGGCCTTTGTATAAGCAAAGCCGCTGTTCTGGATGGAAAAACAAAAAAGTTTAACGATCGATCTTAAACAAGACTTATCGAATAAATAATACCAAGATTGTCACATGAATTGGGCTATTTTGATATAAATCAATATCATAAAACAGACAGACAGTGTTGTGACGTAATAGTACCGTCATAAATAAGAATTTTTGTAAAACAAAATATTGACATATACCAAGTTTACCTGTTGTGAGTCTTGTGACTTGTGATTGTGAAACTTGCTTGTGTAAAAGAAATTAAAGTGAAGGATGTATTAAGCGGAAAAGATGGAGAAATGTGCAGAGTCCAACTACTATAAGTAAGGGTATACAGACGTACAGTATGATAAAGGAAATCGTATACGAATCATTTGTTTACTTTTGGTTTTGGAACGAAAGTAAAAAAAGAGGAGGGGGTCAATTATTATTGAATAACAAGTGAATCAAATTGAAAGTGAAAGATCAAATTGCAGATCAAATGCATTCCTAAAAAAGAAAAGGTAAACAATTGACCAAAACGCCCTAAAATGCAATATGTAAAAAAATGACTGGTACGGAGGGAGTATTTTCTAATTCTTTCATCTTTTACCGTTTTTTCTCCTAATAACCAATAACCTGACAAAATTAACCCGACCAACATCCAAACGCAAGACCCGAAATTGACCCGACCCGTTTGACCTGTTTGTCAGGTCTATTTGAACTGGACCTGTCAAACGGGTCGGGTCCCGGGTCGGGTCATACGGGTCGGCTCAGAATACGGGTCGGGTTATACGGGTCACGGGTCGGGTTAGGGTCAGAATACGGGTCAAGAAATAATTTCTAACGTCTTTTTTAATCTATTTTTTTAATTAAAAAAATAATTTTTAAAACGTAAAACATATTTAAAATTAATATTTTATTCATATTCAACGTTTACATTAGTTATTTCAACGTTTACATTAATTTTATTGACATAATTATTAAATTAAAGTTTTTTTAATAATTATTTTAGTATCAAGTATTGTAAAAGTGATATAAAATTGACTTTTTAGTTATGTTTGTAATTTTTAATAATAAAAAAACAATTTTTTTCAAATATAATATAAAAATATTAATATTTTAATAAAAATCTTGATTTATCTTTGACCCAAAGGGTCGACCCGTTCGGGTCGGGTCTTGACTCTAAAATAACGGGTCATTTCGGGTTCGGGTCAAACGGGTCACGGGTCGAAAAAACCGGGTTTGTAACCCTAAAAAACAGGTCGGGTCGGGTCGAGTTTTGACAGGTCTAATTTGAACCCCTACCTATCCCTACCACTGATAAGACCATATTTGACGTAATTTTAAGTTTTAAAGCCACATTCCATCTTTTTTTTGATCGAATTAATAACTCGAGTTAGCTTTATCCAGTCAATTTAGTGTTTGATAGGACATTAGTTGATTAGTTCTTATTAATGGTTTACAATTGTCTGGATTTGGTACTGCTCTTCGACATTTCACTTTGTAGGTGGCAAAATCGAGTGGAAGAATCGAATTTCAAGACGGGTTAAAGAGGCTGTCAGTCTAGAGGTGGCAAATGGGTCGATCGGTTTTGGATTGGGTAATTTCGAATCAAGTCATTGTGGATCCGGTGAATAATTAAAACACTTTAATTACTACTGAGTCTACCGTTATGTTATGACTGGGTAGTACATCCGATGTATATTCTTTTTTCCAATTAACAGTATTTTACAAAATTAGTTATTTATTAAGAAGCGTTGCATCCAATAAACCTTTATATTGATGTAAGTTATTTTACTAAATTACTAACGGTATGACTTAATACTTATAAGTTGTAATTTCAAGTCATTTGGGAACGGGTCACCTCAGGTCGAATTAATATTGTGTTACTCAAAGTTTGGGTCGGGTCTAAGTTATGTCGGGTCAATTCGGCTTCGGGTCACAATCTGATTAGACAATTTTTGATCATTTTCAAATCTCGAATGATTTAAATCGGGTTAACTTTGCCAAACCTGCATATCGCTCGTTCCCAACGTTTCCTTATTTTTCATAAACATTCACACTATTATTGTCCGCCTGTGTTCCTACTATTGTAAAGCTATGGACAAGACGAAGTAGCATGATTGTTCTTGTAGACCTTGATTGACATAAAGGTCAAGTTCACATGCAAGAATCAAATGAACGGTTCTTTTTATTTGTAAATTTATACTTTTTCGTGGTCATTTAATCAGTGGCGGAGTCAAGATTTGAGATTAGGAGCGATGGAAAATTTCGGGGGCGAACAAGTTATGCCATAAGGGAAACTTGAAAAAAATTTTAAACTTTTTGCTAAAACTTGCGAAATTTTCATTTTTCAGCAAAGGCGGGCGCCCCTACTAACCCCTATAAATTCGCTACTGCATTTGTTTATCGTTCAAGTTCATTGTGGGAGTAAATTTTATGGAATTTTTAGTTCAGTAATAAGCCAAACATGCTCTTAAATATCGACGACCAAGAACGTAAATGGCAAGCCATGAACTTTAATCCGAAGGAGCCCTATGTAGAAATTAATGTCTTGATGGGTACTTACCGGAAAATGCTCTCAAATCCAGTATAGTCACGACTAACAGCATGGCACGCGAAAGCGTCTAAAAGTTGCAAACGAGTTAAGAGTAACATAGCTTCATATTAACAAGATGGACTGAAAACAGGGATTAGCAGTTTAGCACATAGCATTTCACAAAAGGTCGACGTGACCAAACTGGTAAGTCACGGAGTTCATAACCCAAGTCCATGACTCGTACCTCGCCATGACAAAAGCAGCTAAACACAGTTGTAGACGATACAGATTGCATCAGACAAATTTTTCAAGAAGTTGAGACAGATCTTCACAAGCCAAGTTTCAAGCATTTAGACGGTTTCCCCTGAATTCCTGCAGCTTCTCCCTGGTCACTACCACGCTTCCAGACGTCACAGCGAATGCCTGCATTAAACAAACACCACCGTCATTATTGGGCTGTGTTTTGGTAAATATGATTAAACAATACAAGAAAAAGAAAGGAGGTATACACGTATCTTGCGAGTGCCATCCTCAGAATTGAGCGCATTGAGGAAGTCCATGACTGCTTCACGTGTCCACAGATCATCTCCTGGGACATCACCATCAATAGCAAAGAACAGGAAAATCTGTATGTAGGAGGTCTTATATAAGTCGGAAAGAACACCATTAGATTCTAGCATGAGTACGAAGTACTACATTTTATTCGCAACATTTTCACGTCAATTGATACTAAACAAATGTAAATAGAACATCAAAGATGCAATTTGGAAACATACCAATAAAATACGATCATCGACTGACCAAACACCAAGCATATCTACTTATATCGGAAATTGTACTAAAGAATTTAATTGTAGAAGTAAAGAACTTCAAAATGACCTCAACACAGCGAATTCCAGCTGAAGGGTCCAGAGGTATCTCTGAAAGTAATTCCAGAGGATCATATGGTGCAAATTTGAGAGCATCATCATCAATCAATCCACTGTACCCCTTCCGCACCTTTCAAACGAAGAAAACCAAGTTGTCATGTTGCTATTTCTTTCAGAATGAAACTAACGGTCAATTCCGTCATTGTCAGTCTATAGATATGATCAGTTCAGTGATCATTAACGATTTCATATAGTGAAAAGTGAAAAATACAGCAAGTGTTTCGCAACACCACCACAAATCAGACTAATAACTACAGGAAGTGAAAATAGCTAAAAAATCTTAGTACTGTTAAGATGTTTTTTAACGGCTAAAAGATCGTGAAGGCGCGAGTTACTATTTTAATTAAAGAATAAACAAACAGAAAAACTGCAAGAGAAACTCGGTAATGTCAGTGCTAACATGGCATAGACGCATACTAAATAGACTAACCAGTGAGCGAGAGAAGATCCAGAGACCAAAGTCCTTCATGAAAAATGGAGCAGCTTCTACAATAAATAGATTCGTAAATGTAACTATAAATAACCACGCGGTTAATCATCAACAAAAATATAGAAAGTAAATTGCACTTGTGAACCTTTGAACAGCTTCCTTGAGCGTTCAAAATCTGATTCGTCATTAGCAAGAGCCAATCGTGAGGAAAGTGAATACAGCTTCAGTTGCGCTGTCTGTTGCTCATCAACCTGTGGAAGCTATAAATTTCACAAAATCTACCAATGTAAGACACATATAAATAATAAACATGTTGAAATAGGATATACAGAAACAGCAACCTTCTTAGAATTTCTATTAGAGATTCAGATATAACTGAAATTCACAACAACATTCACATGTTACGGTATCGCCTATAGGCATAAACTCATCAAATGAAAACTTCAGAAACTTTTGAGGATGAACTTTCGGAACATAAACATAAACAAAAGTTCAAATGAAACAGAATACATGTTGAAACTTGCAAACACTCTTATTTAACCATACCCTTTCCAAGTTCTAAATTGGTTCAAGTCATTTACATACGTTTGTTTAAATTTTCCTAGGGAAATTTTGAACAAACGTATATGACTTAATAAAAACGTTTTCGCAACCAAAATAAGTTTTCGAAAGCTTAATATCTTGCGAAAGACCCACCGATTTAAAACCAGTCATTTTACAAAACCTACATTTCAAAATCTAGATCTACTATTACGAAACCCTTGTATCAAAAATCAACATGATAATTGATAATCCCATCAAATTGATAAACATTCTACCTTTTCTAGAAACCCCTTTTTAACTCAATTGGTTTAACCCAAGACCGTCTTAACTAAAGACATCTCACACCCTCCTTTTATTTTCACCTCTATTTTAATCGAGTGTGAGAGTCATCCTATTTCTGCCTCTAGTTAGGCGGTTTTAAACAAGAATTGGTGTTCAAGACTCAAGCTTCACCAAAATCTACTATTAAGTACTCCCTCTGTTCTGGTCATTTGTTTTCCTATTCCATGATTGGTGTCTCGGTCAATTGTTATTCTTTCTATTTTAAGAATGAACTTGATCAGCAATTTGATCATTTACACTTAATTTGGTCCACATGTCATTTAGTAATTAGTCTCCTCCTCTTTTCTTGATTTTTGTGCCAAACCAACTGACAACCATTTACCGGGATGGAGGGAGTAAAAAAAAATCACCCCGTTCTAGTAAAAACTCAAACTTTTTGCAAAAACCCATCAAAGAAACTCAAAAAAGACAGTAAATTAAACCCATGACTAAAATTCAGATCATTTAAAACCCTAATTCAGTACAATTAGAAACATAATTAACCATTAAAAAATAGCAAAAATATCCAATCATTACAAACCCCAATAAATGTGTTCAAAGATTGCAACTTTATGCAAAATTCACGACTAAATCTCAATTAATTTACAGCAAATAATTCCAATTTCATAAATGTCATATACAAACTCAAATTACAATGTTAGATGGTCTTTTGATTAGTTAAACATGTTAATATATAAATGGACCGTCTCACACCGTAAAACGACTTCCACAACAAAAATAAACTCAAACAAGCTGGCAATTCAACTACCTGAAGCCAAACTAAAGTTTTGCCGTGCAAAGAAGGGAGAGCAGCAAAAAGACGAGACCAAGCTAGTCTTACTATATAAAATTGATTTGTTAATTGTCTTTGTATTTTAAGTAACAATAAAACTAAAAAAATTAATTATAATTCCAAATATAATACTCCATATAAATATCATATTAATAGTTTAATGAAAATCTTAATTTGTTTTTGACCCAACATGTCTATCTGTTCTGGTAAGGTTTGACCCGAAATTAACGGGTTATTTCAGGCTCGGGTAGAATAGGCGAAGATTTCGAGTCTTAACTCTAAGAAATCGGTCGAGTTGAGTCGGACTGCGAGTCAAATTTTCTCTTTTGCTAGAAAAAAAATAGAAGAAACACCACGAAATTGAATCTTTCAAAAAGCCCGGAACATATATGACCCATCATGACCTCATAATGAACACATGACACCGTGAATGAGGTCCCTAATCTTGGAACAGGAAGTCTCCCGAGACCGTCTTTCTTAAGAATTTGTGATTTTGGAAAATGCAATGATTTAATTCTGAGAAACGTCATTTATTTCAGGTTCAATTGCTTGTTTGAGTTGATTTTTGACCAGTAATTACTTGGTTTTTGGCTTTTGGTTCAATTTAGCACATAGCATTTTCCAAATCCGACAAGGAAAAAATCCGTCCCGAGTAAGACTCGACTATTCGATACAAACCTGAGTAAGACTATAACTAGTGTTAAATTTATAAATTAAATTTTTTTTGTACCTCTTTTTTAAATTTGTACTATGAATGTCGATGTGTAAAATATACCAGTCCACTAGAACCGTACAAGTGTTAACATTTAATTTATTTTAACTCCTAGATCTATGAGTTTGACTAAATTTATTGTTCTATTTTAATTATGTGCATATATACTCTTTTTTCTTTGTTGTATATGATAGATTAAAGTAAGTTGAACCATTATTATCTTCCTTTTCAAAAATTGCAAATTTTAGAAAGGACATAAATTTGCAAAGCAACCTAACTAACATACAAGTACAACCTAGAACACTATTCTTGTTGCAGAAGCTCTCGCTTTAAAAGAAGACATTTTAACAGCTAAATACTTAGGCATCTCAAAGTTAATTGTAGAAGGTGATAATTTATGTGTTATCAACTCTATCAATAGTACTTGGCAAATTCCTTGGAAAATTTCTAGTATCATCAAGGATGTAAAATTAGATCTTCAATTTTTCGATGAAGTGATAATTAAACATTGCTTTCGTGAAGCCAACAAAGTTGCTGACTTTATAGCTTCTATTGGACATGAATGTCCAACTCTTTCGAGGTGGTTTGAAAGTCGGTGGCTTCAACTTACCTCTATCATTCGAAAGGATAAGATAGGTTGGTCATACCTTAGGGGATCAACCTAGTTTTATTACCTTATAAAAAAAAATGGAGAATGAGACCTATGTGGTTGACTTAAATATTCTTTTTTTTTTGGTTAATTATGTGGGTGACTTAATTGTGGAGTACTATTTTTAATACTTCCTACGTTTTTAGGAGAAGATCGGGTGATCAGCGACCACAAATATTTAAATAAAACGGTTTTATACAAATTTATTTTAAAACGGATTCTTTTAATATTTACTTATCTAATATTGTTATACATGAAAGTTTATTTGACTAAAGTCTTACTCTTTTGAACCGAAAAGAATCCGAGCTGAGAAAAATTTAACTCGATTTAATAGAGCAAAACTGAACTGAACTAAAATGATTGTAGCTGAACTGAATCATCTAAACTAAACTAAATGTAGTTGAACTGAATTGAACTTAATTGAGCTAAAATTAAAATGAACTTAAAGAGCTAAATCGAGCTACATTGAACTGGTTGTAGCTGAACTGAACTTAATTGAACTAAACTGGACTAAATGTGGTTGGATTAAATTGAATTGAACTTGATTGAACTAAATTGAGTTGAATTGAACTTGATTAAGCTAAATTGAACTGATTGTAGCTGAACTGAACTTAATTAAGCTAAACTGAACTAAGTGTAGTTGGACTGAATTAAATTGAACTGAACAGAACTTAAGTAAGCTAAATTAAAATGATTGTAGTTGAACTAAACTTAATTGGTTAAAGTGAACTAAATGTAGTTCGACTTAATTGAATTAAACTTAATTAGTTAAATTGAACTGAACTCGATTGAGCTAAATTGAACTTAACTTAAGTTAAGTAAATTTAAATTTGCATTTAACTTGGCTAATTAAGCATAAAATTAACTTAAAGTATGTAACTTAATCTAAGAAATTTAACTTAAATAAACTTAACTAGTTTACAAGCTACATTTTTAAGTTTCGGTCAATTTAAGGTTGGTTAATTATAGTTAGGTTAATTCGAAATTCGGGTGATTTCACAATCGAGTTAAAAAATATTTCTCGTATGCTTTTTCAATTACCAATCCCATATTTTTGAGTTCAAATTTTATCACAGGTCCTATGTCCATTGGTAACGTAAAATTATTTAAATATGTTATTTATTTGTTCACATTCCATGTGAATACAATATCTTACATATTCTTTTACTAATAAATATTCCATATATTATTGTATAATATTAAAGCATGACCTAAAAGTGGACACGTTGTGAGCCGTTATAACCCGATAAGAATTAGTATTGATTTTTTTAACCCGATATAAACTACTACATGAATTTTGGTCGAATTAACCAGATCTGTAACAACCGTCACTCGACCAAGTGCTCCATATTCTGACCCGATACTCGAGGTGAGTCATAACTCGAAATAATCCAACCGAACCCGATCCGACCCACAAATTTACACGACTTGAATCTATCCGACATCACAATAACCCGAACCTGAAATAACTCGACCCGAATCCGAATCAACCCACCCGATTGCCACCTCTACAGGAGACTTCCTGTTCCAAGATTAGGGACCTCATTCACGGTGTCATGTGTTCATTATGAGGTCATGATGGGTCATATATGTTCCGGGCTTTTTGAAAGATTCAATTTCGTGGTGTTTCTTCTATTTTTTTTCTAGCAAAAGAGAAAATTTGACTCGCAGTCCGACTCAACTCGACCGAATTTTTAGAGTTAAGACTCGAAATCTTCACCTATTTTACCCGAGCCTGAAATAACCCGTTAATTTCGGGTCAAACCTTACCGGAACAGATAGACATGTTGGGTCAAAAACAAATTAAGATTTTCATTAAAATATTAATATGATATTTATATGGAGTATTATATTTGGAATTATAATTATTTTTTTTAGTTTTATTGTTACTTAAAATACAAAGACAATTAACAAATCAATTTTATATAGTAACCTTAATATTTAGTAATAAAATAAATAAATAATTATAAAACTAGCTTTATTTTTTTATAATTCTTACAATATAATAAATGTAAACATTGTATATGATTAAATTAATAAATTATTAATATTAATTAGTATGTTTTAATTTAAAAGAAAAAAATTGATATGGTAAAAAAGTTGTCGCTAGAAAAATATCCGTCAGTAAACCTGGTATATGACGGACTGTCCGTCATAAAACGTATTAATTGACGGAAATTCTGTCACAAGGCCGTCAAAATGCATTAGCGCCATTGACTTTGGTCAACGCGCCAAAATTGTCTGACGGCTTGTGACGGATAATCCGTCAATAAATTATTTCGTCAGTATTCCGTCAGAATTCCGTCAGTTTCCCGCACTTAACTGACAGAATTGTTTTTCCGTCGGAACTGCCGTCAGCTTTCCACGTTTTCGTTGTAGTGGTAGAAACTAGTTGTTGACCTGTTCTAACTTTAAACCGACCCATGATTTGTATGACTCAACCCATATTCAACCCGACACGTATTCTGACCTGACCCGTATGACCCGTCCCAGGTCCCGACTCGCCCGATCCATTTACCAGGCCCAGTTGATAGGTAGATATCATGATCTTAAAAAGAATTAATACTTTCTTCAGATTTAGTTTTTCAGTTAGTTACTCGTATATTTTTGCCGTGTTTTTTCTAAACATACTTCAAATTTATTTTTGTGAGTATAATTTTAGTCTCAAATCTACCTTATTTGATTTTTTCATATTTACCTATCTTGTTTTATAAAAGTTCTTTGTAAAATAAATTCAAGCACATGAAAAAAAGGTAAATTAATAACTTATTACTTGGATAATAAATTCATTTTTTGTTGGAATATTTCATTGCTGTCGGAAAAAGATAAATTTATCGTCCATGTCAAGGATGACATTCGGTATTCTGAATGCAATCAACGCTTGCAAACGACTTTGGGTCAAGTCGGGTTTGTTGGGTCTCAATCAAGCATCAGTTTGCGACAAAGTTGTCGATCGATGATAATATGATACACCAGTTATAACGAAGAATCCTCATTATTCATAGTAAAAATGTATTTCTAATATAATTGTATTATATTTAAAAAAAAAAAAAAAAAAAAAAAAAGGGATATATGTAAGACACGATATGTAAAGTTGAAGACTAAAAGACATAACAAGAATTCGCATTATTTAATAAGATATCTCCGCTTTAAACAAGAATTTGTACAAGTCGTAATCTCCTAATCCTAATAACAAATCTTAAACTAAAACAAGATAGGATTTTATGAGAAATCGCAGAGCTAATTACTCTTCCTATATATATAAACTTATTAACTATATATAACATCATGCTTCCTACAAAAACTGTGACTTATACACCATGCCAAAAATATGGCCGTTTTCCGGTAACGACGACGACAACAACAACGTCAACAAGAAGAAATCTGGATGTTGCGTATTTCTAATAATATCAATTGGTGTTTTAGCTGCTATTTGTTACCTTACAGTCAAATGGATACAAGAGTACGAGGCTGATTCTATTCCCTACACATTCCAAGTCGATTTTCTCGAGATTACTTCAATTACATTCTCTCGTCCCAACAATTCAATCGCGACCAATCAATATTTCAACCTTACCGTCAACATAAAGGACGCCCAATTATTTAGACCGCTTAAAGTAACTATCGAATATGATCATCACTTATTATCTAACACAACAATTCCGCCTTTTCACCTAGACGCCTTATCCATGATAACAATACCCGTACAAATGGGTATGGCCGATACACGACTCCCGGACAAGGTCATTGAATCTATTAGTACGAAATTTGCTAGTGATGGCGTCTTGGATTTCACTATTAAGTTTCGCGGCGATAGTTGGCACGCAGATTATCATGGAGGAAGTAGATACAGTTGCCACTTGAAGATGGTTTGTAATGGCGTCAGAGTTACATTTTCGTCGACTAATAACACATGGAGCGGATCTACCAAGGACGGTCCATTCCCTTGCAAATACAGCTCTAGCAACTGTAACTAGAATAACAATGTGAATTTTTCGATTCCTGCTATTTAATTAGCGCGCTAGTTATGATCTTGGATATTCGATTTATTTATATATTTTCGTGCTGATTTTAATTTGCCTCGCTCATATTACGTGAAATGTGTTTGGATACATGAGTTACTTTCTAATTTGCCATAAATTTAATGCTTATTTTTAGTTCATTGTTGAGGATAAATTGGTAAATTTAATGTTTTTAAGTTCAAAATTGTGTATGTTGTTAAAACGAAAGTGGTTTACAATCATTTACGAATAGCTCAGTTTTATTCATAAGCACTTAGATTAATTAGCTTTACGATTTTCTTGAGGTTACTTCAATGACATTCTCTCGTCCAAACAATTCAATCACAAGCAATCAATCCGACCACCAATACCCTATCCGTAAAAACAATACCCGTACAAATGGGTACGGCCAATACACGACTCCCAGACGAGGTCATTGACTCTAATAGTACGAAATTGGCAAGTGAAGGCGTCTTGAATTGTACAGTTATTGTTGATGGCTTTAATTGGGATATGGATTATGGAGTACCTGGCCTGGACGTGCCTGCGACGTGATGATGGTTTGTTATAATGTCACGGTTACACTTTTATCGACTAATAACATATGGAACGGATCTACCAAGGACGGTCCATTCCCCTGTGATTACAACTCCTTCTACTGTTAATACAATTACGATGCGAATTCTTTAATTTCTCCTGTTTAGCTAGTCACGATCTTAGATTCTTAGGGTATTTGAATTCATTAGGTTTGCAAAATTAATCGTAATTCCGGTTAATTAAGAGTTGAATTAAGCTTACGGTTAGATTTTTACAATTCTTATCTTAGATTTATTTATTTATTTATATTTTTACAAGTATTTAACTATTTTCCTAGTTGGTTTAGCTATATTATGATCAAGTTTCACACAAACTCATGTAAAACCGACTCATAAAACCAATGTTTTAGAAACCCCTCTTTTTACTAAAATTCACGTTTGAAAAACCGATATCTAGATTATCTACAATCTCAACCCGTTTTAACAATAATAATAATAACCAACATGCAAAACGTCTATTTTAACCCATGATTGTTAATAAAGAATCAATCTTTTATAGGAATTTGTTCAAAAATCAACATCCATAAATTAGATAATGAAACTCATACAATTAATCGAGAGTTATCATAATTTGAGAGTGTCGTGGATTCTCTCTAAATTCTAAACCACTGTCAAGAATAGAGCTGGCAAACAATGACACGATAAGAAAATACCACGCGGATTCAATATGAAATTAATGGGTTTGGGTTGAGGTTTAATAACATATTTATGTAAGTGGGTCAACACGAACACGACATCATATTTAATTAGGTTGGGTTTAAATTGAGCTCTCTAAACACGAACCCGACACGAATGATCTGTTTACCGTATTAATTATGATTTTGTGGATCCTCCATCACATAAATATATACTTAAACTTTCCAACTATGTGTCTCAGGATGCAGGGGCTCGTGCAGCCGCTTATATTTTTACTAGACTTAGCTTTGCTGTTGCTAAGGTGGTGGGAGCCCAGATTGTATCTCGGCTTCCCACCAATTTCTTGTAAACTTAATTCATATATCAATGATAGCTGCGTGCATCTTATAAAAATAAAAATAAAAATAATAATAATAAAAATAAAAATAATAATAATAATTTTCTCCATTTCTATTTGTGCAACCTCGTAGAATAATTAAAGTTCTTCAATTATAAACTACAAATTGAATGTTAAATAAGTATTTGACTCATTAATTACAAATTACTACTTAAATTAATGTTTCCTTTGATGCTTTGCTTAGAATTTTTTTTTATTATTTATTATAAGGTTATGCGGTTTTGCGAATTAGAAATTACGACGGTTGGACATTATAGATTAAGAACGACAGGAGTAGTTCACTTGTGGGGCAGAGATTATTAGGGTATCAATTCGTGAAATTAATATGTTTAGTTGTTTACCAATTATTATCAACACTAAAACTTGGGAGAAAAATACCAGTCTTCCATACCTATTTATTTGTATTTGGCAACATTTTTATTGTTGATCGTGACATAATAATTTCGTATCTATTTACATAATAAATGTACCATTTTATCTCTAATCATAATTTCTACTAATTTTATTACCTTTATTTAATACCACTTTTTCTTAACCCGGAAGGATGTCAATTTGCTTGGAGCAGCAATTCACGACGAAGGAATTACAACATTGCTCACAATAACTTAAGACCTTGTCAAGACCAACGTAGATTATTAGTAGTCTTGTATGAGTTTTGTCTAAAGACTTACCAAAGTCTTGTCTCAAGACTACCAATAATCCAACCCTAACATCGAGGCACATGCACACTGTGGAGTCGGGTAATTGCAACCAAAATAGAGCAACATACCAGCATAGCATCATTTCAGAAACACACAAGTCAGTGACTTACCAGTCACACCACTACAAAAGCTACATAACCCAATTCTAAACCTGATGATACGATACGATGTTAACAGGAATTCATTCACCACTTACTTAACAAGTTTTTTCAGAAGTTTTAAGACAGATCATTCAAAAGACCAGTTTCATGCATTTAGATGGCTTCCCCTGAGTTCGCGCAGCTTCTTCCTAGTCGCTTCCACACAACCAGCCACCATAGTGAATGCCTGCAATAGGAGAACACCACGGTCATAATTTGGCTGAAATTTGGTAGAGATAATTAAACATTGTACAAGAATGATGAATACATGTAACTTGCGAATGCCATCCCCAGAATTGAGACTATTAAGAAACTCCAAGACCGCCTCACGGTTGCACAGATCTCCTGGGAAATCGCCATCAATAGCAAAGAACAGGAAAATCTGTACATAGAAAGGTTTCAAATAAGGAAGATTAGCCAAGCATAGCTAAATGGGCTATTACCCAAGGAATTTCTTATTGCAATAAAATACGTGTAATTGTTTCGGATAAAACATGTTGCTACTTTCAGATATCATAAGGTCACTAGTAATCATCAAACTAGCTTAGGTGTAGATGTCGATTAGAGTAGAGATACTCATAAATTGGGTTCAAACTTCAAATCTCAGGAACCTAAAAAATTGTTTAATGGAACGAATAAAAGATCGCCGATTCTAACAATAGCATAGGGTGTCGATTATCTTCAGGTCATCTTCACCATTGTACTATTATCAATTTTCAGACGCGTTGATGTAATAAGCTTACTCTCTCCATTTCACTTATAGCAAGTAAGACCAACATTATTTTTATCATTGGAAGGTAAAGAGCAACGACGTAAATTATTTATCAGCAAAACAAGTGTACCGTAAAGACATTGCAGTCAACACGTTAAATCTCTTTTAGCAACCAATTTAATGTCCACCCAAAGTCTCCCTCCAGAGCTAGATCTTGGTAAACAACGTAGAAAAAAGAAGCAAGATACTTGAAGAGTACCTCAGCACAGCGAATTCGAGATGACGGGTTAATGGGAACTTGTGGACGGCTTTCCAAAGGATCATATTTTGAAAATTCAAGAGCAGGCTGAGCAGCAGCATCAATCGAGCTATTATTCCCCTTGCGCACCTTTCAAAAAAGAAAAACAAGTTGTCGTGTTACAAATTACCAATCCATTCGCAATGAAACCAACGGCCATGGAGAATAAAGAAATTATACTATGTACATTAGTTGTGCAAATCACCTTCACTCAGCCAATAGATAAGGATCGAATCAGTTCAATGATCGAAAATACTATAATACAATTAAAAGAATGAAATATACAAGTGTTTCACAACACCTGCACATATCAGACTTACTGAAACCAGATAACGGAACACTAAAAATGTCACTCATAACAAACATGACCTCGTATAACTGTCGCCTATTTTGAACACGCGTCCAAGACTCAAAGTCATTAAAAAATTAAAATTAGCTAAGATAACTAAAATTCTTTGTACTATTTAGATGTTTTGTAGGCTAATCTACATGACCACAAGTTATTACTCTAGAGAATAATCAAATAGCAAAAGTGAAAGAAGCGTAGTAAATACTCCTCAAGTGCTAGCATTGCATACATAAAAAGACTAACCATTGAGCGAGAGAAGATCCAGAGACCAAGGTCGTTCATGAAGAATGGAGCAGCATCTACAATCAACAAATTCGTTAATGTAACTATAACCACATGGTCAATTAATTACCAGCAACAAAAACAGAGAAAGTAAAGAGCACTGTGACCCTTTGAACAGCTTCCTTGAGCGTTCAACAACATCTGAGTCATCCTCAGTAACAACACCTAAGTCATCATCAGGACTAGCCACTTGCGGACCAAGTGCATGCAGATTCAGTTGCGCCGTCTGTTGTTCATCAACCAGTAGGAGCTATCAATTGCACAAAATGCAGGTCAATATATTGCAGTAAATATTTTTCAGCTTGAAAGACAAGCTCGGAATCTGTATATGAATTATGCAAATACTCCGTCCATCTCACCCGTTTGTTTACAATTGATTAAAATACATAGAGATAAAGTTGGGAGAAAAATTCAACTGCCAAGTGCCTTATAAGATCGATACTCGGTTATTGTCCTCTTTTCCCTCCTAAATAGGTAACATAGCATTGCTGCAATACTGGAACTTGCAAAAACTAGCAAACTCGGGTCATTTAGTTCTTGTAAGAATGATTTTCATCAAGTTATACTCTGCACAACCCCATAAACAGACATAGAGCAACTTTCTAAGGATTTCTATTAGACATCCAGAGATTTTGGGGAATTAACAAAATCATGCACGTACTACGGCATCGCCTATGGGGAAAAAGTTTCATCAAATGAACATATCATTACGAACAACAAACAAACAACATTACCTTGGTGCCTCAATGGTTCCCGCAAATTGCGAGCAAGGGGGAATGGGTCGGATTGCAAAATCAACATTGCAAAATTCAGAACTACTATTACAGAACTCATGTTTCCAAATTCAACATGATAGTATAAAATTAACCCATGATTAAAATAAAGACGCTACCTTTTCCAGAAACTCGTTTTAAACTCGTGTTTATAGACCGACTCAGTAACAAAATAACAAAATCCCCAAAATGTAAACCCTAATCACCATTAAAAAAACAAAGAAAACCCCATATTTCGAGAAAAGAACAACCTTTTTAGCACAAGCATGTTGAAAACTCAACAAATTACAGAACATATGTATTACAAGATTACAACTTTCCAGAAATCGTTTTGAAAATTGAAAGGCAGTTCTTTTAGATTTTGTAAGGCCATCTTACACGATAGTAGATAATTGAGTAAACCAGACCTAGAAGCGAGAAATTCATAACCATGAAAACCCATTTCACACAAACTCCTGTCAGTCCTGTGTAAAACCGACTCATACAAGAATTCGTGCAAAAATGAACTACAGTAGTAATTCAAACATGCAAATCTCAGAACTTGAAACAAAACCTTGATGTGAAAAGTTCAGGCACCCACATAGTTCACAGTTTATATTTGAATCTAGGGTTCTTCAAACCTTATTTTATGAATTTTTAAAGCTTGACAATTGCGAAACAGTTTTCGAAGATTGAATCTTTGACAAAACCCCTCTTTTTACTAAAATTCACCTTTCAAAATCCAGATCTACAATCTCAATAATCAGAAACCTAGGTTTAATTTAATAATATTAACCAACATGCGAAACACCTATTTTACCCATGATTATTAATAAAGAATCAATCTTTTATAGGAATTCGTTCAAAAATCAACATTCACAATCATAAAATGTTTAAAAAATCACATTCCATTCACGAAACACATGTTTTTTCCAGGTCACAAAGCGTCAAAGCCCGTGTTTTAAAATCCATACGAAATTCGGTTCGATTCGAATAAATCCGAGTTATTATAAGGTCGTTGTACATAACTTGCCATAATAATAATAAAAAGTATATACTCCGTATCATTTAAGACATGTGCTCCATAATAAAAGATCACATCTTTCCAAAAGAAATTTACAAAACCCACCAAAAGTCGCAAACTTTTTACTATTTCCACCGTTTCAATAATTTATTTACTTTTTTTTATTTAATATTATACAAGATAAAGATGTTTTAATCAAATATAAATAAATAGTTGGAACGAAAGAAGAAATTAGTACATCCATGCTTAAAAAACATAAATAAAGTCCAGTTTTTGTGACACACATAAATACATAAAGCATAAATTATACTGGTAGTAGTAAGACGGTCTAACACAATAATTACTCGTAAACAAGAAACTTAAACAAGTGATTATTGATTCAACCTGAACCCATGCTAAAGTCTCGCCCCGAACCGAAGGGAGAGCGGTCAATCTTCGGTAAAAAGATAAAGCTATGGCGTCATGAACGAGCTTACTGATAATGTCATCCATGGCGTTTCCTACAGCAGGAACCTTGATATTTTTTTTGGGGAGAAATGTAAGAGAAATGTTGTTAAGTATGCGGCTGTACAAATTAACCTAGGGTTTTTACCCTTGGAAATTGGTATTCCCACCCTTCCACTTTCATTTACTTTTTACGGTCTTCAAGATGGTATTTTGACTGTACGTATTTCGTTTTAACTATATAAATTCTTGTTTTAGACGGTCACTTTTTGTTTGAAGCTTCAGACGGATATATGTTATCATTTTACAGTTAAATGCATTCATTATAGTACGAGAAATAAGAATATACACCGGATGTAGTAACTCGGCTTCCATTTGTTATTGAGCTGATATGTATTTTTCTGAGATTTTTAAAGTGTATAAATACATTTTAATTTTTTGTCATTAAAAAATCAAATTTAACAGTTTATATATAATGTTTTTAAGTTATATTGTAATTTTTTGAACTTATTATTTAAGTGAATGAACTTGGAAACTTTATAATAAAACTCAAAAACTTTTTCAATAGTGGTCACATATGACTGTAAAATGGTTACAAAATTCCATTTTATAGCGTCGAATGAAAAATGACCATCTAAAACAAGACCAAATGTTATAGCTATACATGAAATATAATTTTGCGGAGATTATAATTTTGGCTTAATTTATAATTTTATAAATTGAGGTGGAAAGTGCAAACTAATAAATTGAGGTGGAAAGTGCAAACTAAAAATGACCAACTAATAGTTTTATAAATTGAGGTCGATCAAAAGTTGTTCAGTTAAAATTTTTTTGACATACCATAACTCCTAGCTGCGCGTATAAATAAGATTTTTTTAAATCGTAATTCTCGAAAATATGATATATTTTGAAAAAAAAAAAAAAAAATCACTTCTTAAACTCAGGATATCAGTTATGGCGTCTTAAAGTTTTTCGAGTATTTCGTGATAATGTCAAATCTCAGGGACATGCACTTTTTCAAAAAATAACAATTTTATTGTATGAAAACCATGTTACAAAATTTTATACTTCAATAGTCAAAGTTTATGAACTTTAATTTAACCCCAAAAAGTAAATGAAAAGAACGTACCGAAGAAATTGAGGGAGTAAACAGTAAAATATTTCAATTTTCAAAAATTATTGTTTAATACAGTTCTTTCCGTTTTAAATTTATAACATGTAAAATATGGTAGATAAAATAAATAGAATATGTTCAAAACTAATAAAAAAATGTGACATATATATATATAAAGGGTTTTTCTAACGTGTCTCAAATGGACACATAATAAGACTTGTCTAAATTTAAATTAATGCCCCTAATTAATTTTTTTTTTGCCAAAATATTTACTCACCCAATTATGGGTGGAGAAAATTAAGGAAAGAGTTGTTATAATTAAGATAATTTAGAAAATTTGAATGAATTAATGATAGGGTAAGCATTGACATATACCAAAACAATTATTACATGTGTCTATTGGCAATAAAGTATCTTGCTAACGGTCACTATCCGTCATAAGCTGAAGACGGATAGTGCCCTCTCACAATAAGACAGGTGAGAGGGTAAGTGGGGGAGAAATGAAGGACCCCATGGATAGTAATAGGGCAGTGCTCATTCATGGGCGGATTTTACTCTTTCATGAACGAAAATGACCATTTTACCCCATTTATTTCAACTCCCAAATTTACCATTTTTTTTCCTTTCATCAAATCCTCTCAAATTACTCCCTCCAACTACCACCAATACAACCAGAGGGCACTATCCGTCTTCAGCTTATGACGGATAGTACCCGTCTTGAATGAAAATTTGTGATTGGGCAAACGGGTTTAGTGTATTTTTTTATTCTAATTTGAAATTGTATTTAATTGAAATTAAAATTAAAATTAGGGTTCTTATTTGATGAGTTCAATTAATGAAGAGTGAAGAATTGCTCTAAAATAGGGTTAAGTGAATTTAAATAACGCAATTTTTTTTTTGTAAATCATCCGGTTTAATTCGGATTCGAGCCAGGTAGGACCACTAGGCAGTAAAGCTCTCCCTCATGAGTTTCAACACTGCTGCGTTCATAGGGCTCGAGCACGAGACATCTGATTAAGTTAGAACAACCCCTTACCAGGTGATCTAAGTGTTCATGGGTAACTAACGCAAATTATGATTAAGTGAATTTGATAGATTTTGGGGTTTTGGTTTAAAACAATACTCCCTCCTTTTATCTGTTTTTTTTTTTTTGGGTGTCTCTTAATTGTTTACCTTTTTATTTTGGAAATGTTATGATAGACAATTTAATTCTCTTCACTCAATTAGGTCCAATTGCTATCTAATAATTGGTCCCTCCTATTTCTTTAGTCTTTGTGCCAAGACTAAGGTTAAGATTATTGGTAGTGTTGAGACAAGATTTTGGTAAGTTTTAAGACAAGACTCACTCAAGACTACCAATAATCTATTCAAGTCTTGACAAAGTCTTAAATTGAGTTTTGGAAATCCAAGCCTCAACTTAAGATTCTTGCAGAGTCTTGACTCTTGACCCCACCTTTTTATAACGACAACCAATAAATGACTATCATAGTACCATGTGTTAAAATATTATTGTTTTCCTTTTTTATCAAAAATCTTATAAAAAAGGTGTAGTGGAAAAAGTAGAGTATGTGGTAAGTCTCAGGGGTAATGTATAAAGTCTCATGTGAGTTTGAGGTAATGTATAAAGTCTGAACAATCTCCTATATACTAAAAGAATAACACAACTCTACATATGTAACACCCTCATTTATCCAGGAGCCTTTAGCAAGACATTCCCAAACAAATGGAAGTGTTACCATCTCGGTTTCCCGAGGTAGTGTATAACAAAGTATAGCAATCCAAATACCATTAATTTAAAACTTTACTTACAAGGCTTTATTACATTTAGCCAAACTAAAACTGTAATACAAACTACAACGTATCTTACAGCGGAAATAAATAAGATACATAAATTAAAAGTGAAGGTCCAACTAAGTGAGCTAATTAACTAAGTAGTCAAGACATCCTCATGCATCCT
>VHZZ01001562.1:15371-28006 GCA_009801015.1 Silene noctiflora | reverse complement strand
TAAAATAGAATACCATTTTATAAAATAATTATAAAATGCATAGTAACTATTAAATTATAGTTTGTAAAATAATAACAACTTTACGTAAAATAATCCCGTAAAACAATCCTTTTTGAAATACGTTTATAAAACAGGAATGTTGGCTTTGCATTGACCAACCTAAAATACGGGGTATTATAACATATTCCCGCTCAAGTTTCCCGCCTATATATTCACCCTCTAATATAATCTTTTAATTAAATTTAAAATTATGATTTTTTTTCATTATAATAAAATAAAATTAGTATTAAACTATAAACTATAGTTGCTAAATTTTTCACAATGCAATAATGATTACTTTAGAAAATAACTTAACACATACTTACTATTAGGTTTGTAACAAAAAAAAATCATTAAAAAATTTGGAGAAAATTATAAAATGAAATCCGTAATTTTATGGTAAAAAAAATACGTTTATAAAAACACACATTTCATAACTTTACTCAATTCTCTTTGATTAGTTTTCCATTTCAACTTTTTTTATATCAAAATAAAATGGAGTAAAATATTAAATATTAATAAAGTGACGATTTAAATAACACTCTCAAAAATAAAATCTCTACATATACCGCGCAGTGGCGCAGGATCTATACTAGTAAAGAAATAATAAAAGTTGATGGAATGTTGATGTGCAGAGTTTTAAGACTTTGAAGAGTCTGACGGATAATCTTTCTCTAAGACTTTGTCAGAGTAAGGTAGATTATTGGTAGTCTTGAGTGAATCTTATCTTAAAACTAGCAATAATCTTTTACCGTAAGGGTTAAACAAGTGACGGGGAAAGAGGGGTATGTTTTTTCATGTATTCAAACTAATAGTGATAAAAAAATGAAATAATGAGGGATAAATAGAATTAGGGAGATATTAAACAAAGGGCAATTTTGTTCTTTCACATTTTGGTTTATCGGAGAACTAACTTTTTCCGATTTTTTATTAGTGTATCTTAATTTTTAATGGACTAATTTTAGAAAACCGGATTTTAAAAGAAGTAATTGTTAATTTACTCTTAAAATAAAAGTATCGCAAATAATAGATCCTAGGTTCTAAATCAACCTCGCGCACGTACATCATATTATCTCATACTCCTCCGTCCCGGTCAATTGTTATTTTTTGGTTCTGACACAAAGATCAAGGAAAGAGGAAGATGTCAATTATAAGATGACAAGTAGACCAAATTAAATGTGAAGGTTAAAATCCCTCGTCAATACAATCCTAAAATAAAAAGATAAAAAAAGAATAACGTTTAACCGAAACATCCACCCTCCCATAATGCTCCTAGTAGCTTGGATTGATTCATTGAATTAATCTCATATTTAGTATCACAAATTCTCACCGAAGACGGGGATTATCCGTCACAAGCTGAAGCCTGAAGACGAATAATGCCCTCTCACAATATGCAAATGACACTATGTATAAGGTGCTCTATTTCTCACCCACTTGCCCTCTCATTCGTGTTATTGTGAGAGGATCACTATCCGTCTTAAGCTCGTGGTGAATAATGTCCGTCATAAACAAGACGCTTTGATTTAGTATTATGCATGGACCATACGCAATTACTCGGTTTCCTTGTTGTTTCCCTCCCTTTTGAAATGTTTACAAATACAGAAACCAATTAAGGCAGAAACAAATGACATACACGTTTTGCCAAAAAAATACTACACATGCCTCGTAATTTCCTAAGGTCTTCATCCAAGTATCCAACCACTAAATTTCCAGGAAAGTAGAAATTAAGATTATGTAATATTGCCATATACCGTAATATTCTCCAACAACGAGGAGCATTCCTCGAGTTCATTAGTCTCCCTATACTGCTATATAATAAGCCTAAGACTTAAACTTATGATTCATATCATCTTTTCAAGTCTTGCACAAAACTCATCAACACCATGTCAAAAACATCCTCAGTTCCCTGTAACAACGATAACATCGTCAACGACAGCGGCAATGGCAACAGTAAGGATTCTGGGTTCTGCGCACTTCTGGTAATAGTTAGTCTTATGGTTGGTTTTGGTTTAGCTTTAAAATTCGAGTACGACTATGATATGGCTCATCCTTACATTCCCTTCACATTTCAAGTCGATTTTCTTGAGGTTACTTCAATCACATTCGCTCCTCCTAACAATTCAATCACAAGCAATCAATCCGACGACAAACAGTTCAGGTTAAACATTACTGTCAACACCAAAGAAGCCAGGTTCTTTAGACCGCTTCAAGTGACTGTTGAATATGATGATCAGTTAGTCTCTAACACAACGATTTCGCCTTTCCACCAAGATGCCCTGTCCGAAGAAAAAATACCCTTACAAATGGGTATGGCCGATACACGACTCCCAGACAAGGTCATTGACTCTATTAGTAAGAAATTGGCTAGTGAAGGTGCCTTGGATTTTACAGTTATTGTTCGCGGCAACAATTGGAAGGTAGCTACTCGTTGGGATACTGGTTACACCTGCGACATGAAGATGGTTTGCAAAGGCGTCAGAGTTGCACTTTCGTTAAGTAATAACACATGGAGCGGATCTACCAAGGATGGTCCTTTTCCTTGTAAATACAGCACCAAGGGCTGTGACGATGATTAGAATTATGAAGCGAATTCTTCGATTCCTGCTGTTTAACTAGTGATGATTCTAGGTACGAGTAATTGTAATTGTTGTTCGGTAGTTCTTTTTCAGTGTTTTTTTATGTAGGCTCGTAGCAGTGAAATGTAATATTTGTGTTTTCGACATTAATTGAGTTCATTGTCGAGGATAAATTGGTGAATTGAAAACGAAAATAACACTTCCTTCAATTCCGAGAAAGGAAAAAAATTCCGACGAAAACATGGGGAGCCTTTCAGAAGTTCTCAAAACTGTTGTTTACCTATGGGGTAACTGTAAGAACAATTAAACGGAAAGCGTAAACTATCACTCTAATTCGGGGCACTTCATTTGAGAAGATTAAAAACCCGTAAACCTTACAGAAATGAGAAACTAGTCGAGTCTATCACCGTGGCACAAACAGATGCACACTGCATGAAAGACAGCTTAAAATCTGCAAATGCAAATATTTATCTGTTTACATAGAGATAAAGTTGCGACAAATATTCAATGTCAAGTTCCACGTAAAATTGATACTCGATTATTGTCCTCTTTTCCCCCATATAAGGGGAAATAACATTGCTGCTGTACTGGGGGTCGCAAAATCTGGCAAACTCGGGTCATTGAGTTTTTCATCAAGTTATACCCTGCACCACCCCATAACCCAGAGATAACCGACAGCATCAAAATCATAGCTTTTCACATACGTATGTCGTTTATATTAAGGATTTTACAAAATCGTATTCTTGTATTGTTAAGCTTGACAAGTTCGAAACAATTTGGGAGCTTAATCTCGTACAAAATCGACATTTTTAAACCGGTCATTTTACCAAACCACATTTCAAAACTCAGAACTACTATTACAAAACTCATGTTTCAAAAATGAACATGATAAACCAATGATTCTAAATAAAGGCACTGCCTTATATAAACACAATCATTCGAAAATAACAAAATCTCCAAAATGTAAACCCTAATTACCATTAAATTTGTATATATGAATCTAGGGTTCTTCAAAACTATGTTCTAGGAATTTAAAGCTTGACAATTGCAAAAAAAAATTCCAAAGAAACCAAGTTGCTGGAGTAATTAATCTTTCACAATTCTAACCTTCTAAGAATTTCCATTAGACATCTAGAGATAGCGGAAATTAACAAAATCATGAACGTATTAAGGCCGGCACAAATTCTCATTTAAGATGGGCATTATCCGTTTTAAGCATAAGCAAGACTTAATGTCCTCTTGGAGGATTAACTACATATAGTTCACAACTCAAACTTGAATCATAGTAATGTAAAGCTTGACAACTCCGGAATTTTTTCTGGGAAATAACAAAATCCCCCAAATGTAAACCCTAATCACAATTAAAGAAAGAATAAAGAAAACCTAATTTTTCTGGAAAAGAACAACCTTTTTAGCCCAAACATGTTGAAAACCCAATAAAGATTACAAATTTCCAGAAATCATTTTGAAAGCCAGTTCTTTTAGAAACATGGAAACAGAGTGGTAAAGAAAGCCCGTTTCACACAAACTCATGTAAAACCGATTCATAAAACCAATGTTTTAGAAACCCCTCTTTTTACTAAAATTCACGTTTGAAAAACCGATATCTACAATCTCAACCCGTTTTAACAATAATAATAATAACCAACATGCAAAACGTCTATTTTAACCCATGATTGTTAATAAAGAATCAATCTTTTATAGGAATTTGTTCAAAAATCAACATCCATAAATTAGATCATGAAACTCATACAATTAATCGAGAGTTATCATAAGGTCGTGGTACATGAACTAACTCGATAATATTAATAATAACTATTTTTATTAATTATATCATTCAAGACATTTAGGACATGTACTCCCTAGTAAAAGATCAAAATTTCCAAAAGAAATTACGATCCCTATTAATTGTCCAAATCCTATGAAAGAAACTCGAATAAATTACTATTTTCTCGGTCTCAATCATTTGTTTATCCTTTTTTCCTCTTTGTAAGTGTTATTTTAATCAAAGTTAGCCAATATCGTTCCAAGGTAACATCACTTACTCCGTATATATATAAGTAAGACGGTGTAACACAATAATTACTCGTAAACAAATCAACTGAAACAAGTGATTCTACCTGAACCCAAGCTAAAGTCTTGCCACGCAAAGAAGGGAAGTAAAGCGACGAGTCCAAGCCGGAACCGTGCCGAATTGAATGAGGTTCCTTTGAATGCCATCCATGACGTTTCCAATAGCAGAAACTTCATTCACTGCATCATTCATGTTTGAATAAAATTCTTCAGCTGAATTCTCTGATTTTGCAGCTGAACCAAATGGGGTTTGGTGTTCCGCAGTGGCGTCTTAAAATAAATAGAGGCCCGGTGCATTACAAAAAAATGAGGCTCGAACTTTGGTTCAATTATATTGAAAATGCATTATTTGTATAAATAAATGTAAAATTGAAGTATTACACACCAAATTAGCAAATATATTCCGTATACAAATAGGAATTCGAAAGTAATTCAAATCCGTTCCTAATTTTGTACGTTGATAACAATTCCTAATTACGATATGATTACGAGTTATATCAATCCTATAGTTCATAATAATGTCTCCCCTCCTAGCAATACCACAAGCAATCAACCCAACCACGCGCAGTTCAGGTTAAACTTTACAGTTGAATATGATCATCAGTTAGTCTCTAACACAACGATCCCCCGACTTTCCACCAAGATGCCCTATCTGAAAAAACAATACCCGTACTAATGGGTACGGCTGATACACGACTTTCAGACAAGGTAATTGACTCAATTAGTACGAAGCTGGCTAGTGAAGGCGTTTTGGATTTCTCAGTTATTGTTCGCGGTGACTATTGGAATTTGGAGTCTAGTGATCCCTGTGACATGAAGAAGGTCTGTAAAGACGTCCCAGTTACATTTTCGTCAACTAATAACACATGGAATGGATCTACCAAGGATGGTCCATTCCATTGCGAATACAACTCCGACGAGTGTTAACAGAATCATGATATTAATTCTTCGATTCCTGCAATTTAGCTACTGATGCCATATTTGTTTTTCGGACATTTATTTTGTTCATTCATTATTGATAATATATTGCTGCACTGAATTATGATACTGTATTTTCCAGTCATTTACGAGTAATGGTTGTTCCGCCTATATTATTAGGAATATACAAGCTAAAGTCGTCTTCTACTTCTACGCTGTTACTGCTTCCCGTTTTCTACTGCTACTATGCTACAGCTCGGCTGTTATTGATATATTGTTTGTATAATTGTTTATCGTTATTGTACTCTTGATAGGGGTGTAATTAGCTCACAAATAGTATCCTTCCGACCTGTTGTATAGATCGTTTTATAGGACTTCTAGTACAAGTCGGTTGCTGTCAAACAACTTGGGGAGCCGAAAATCTGTTCTTCCAAAAGTTCAGAAAACTGTTTCCGACATGACACAAGATGTAGAGTAATTTTGAAAAAAAAAACCGAAAATCTTGAACAAATTAGTCACGTCTAACACCATGGCAGACGAACAAGCACAAGAACAGGCAGACAAACACGCACACACAGGTGTGGTAATTATAACCAAGATAGAGCAACATAGCAACATAGTACAAGTCAATGGCTTATAAGTCATACCTCACTAGACAAAAACAGCTAAACCCAGTTTAAGCCTTACGATATAAGATACGATGTTAACAGAAATTCATTCACCACTTTTTACAGATTGCAGTAGGCAAGTCTTTCCTGAAATCAGACACCACATCTTCACAAGCTTAATTTCATGCACTTTGATGGTTCCCCCTGAGTTCCTGGAGCTTCTCCCTTGTCGCTACCACACTTCCAGCCGTCACACTGAATGCCTGCAATAAACGGACACCAATGTCATTATTGGACTGCAATTGGGTAGAGATGATTAAACAATGTACAAAAATAAGAAATGAGGAATACCTGTATCTTGCGGATGCCAGCCTTACAGTTGAGACTATTGAGAAATTCCAGCATTGCCTCGCGGTTGGACAGGTCTCCTGGCACATCGCCATCAACAGCGAAGAACAAGAAAATCTGTACATAAGGAAGATTGGAGATTAGCTATGAAAATGAATAAGATAACGGAAAAAACTTACTCCCTTCATTTCACGTATAGCCAAACATGACAAACATCATTCTTATCATTCGAAGGTAATATGCACAACGCTCGTTAATTTATCAGCAAATACAGAATAAGTTTAACCTTACAGATGTTACAGTTAACACAAGGAAAATTATCGACAATTAATGTCCAGCCAAAGCCCACCTCCACAGTTGGATCTTGGTAGAAATCGGGGAGAAAAAAAGAAGCAAAAACTTCAAGAGTACCTCAGCACAGCGAGTTCCAGCTGACTGGTCCATAGGGAATTCTCGAAGGCTTTCCAGAGGATCATATGATGAAAAATCAAGAGCAGCAGCATCAATCGAGCCATTATACGCCTTGCGCACCTTTCAGAAAAGAAAAATAAGTTTTTGTGTTACAGATAAACAATCCATTCGCAATAAACCAACATTTATTTGTGCAAATCACCTTCACTCCGTATATAGATGAGAATTGAATCAGTTCAACGATCGATAACACTCTCATACAGTTATAAGAATCAAATATAGAAGAAGACTTGCAAGATAACAGAACTTTAAAAATCAGACTAACCAGTGAGCGAGAGAAGATCCAGAGATCGAAGTCATTCATGAAGGATGGAGCAGCATCTACAATAAACAGATTCATAAATGTAATAACTACAGCCACATCATTAATTACCAACAACATAAACATAGAAAGCAAAGGCACTACAAACCTTTGAACAGCTTCCTTGAGCGTTCAACAACATCTGAGTCGTCATCAGCAAGAGCCACTCTTGAGCCAAGAGCGTACAACTTCACTTGCGCTGTCTTTTGTTCATCAACCAGTAGGAGCTATCAATTTCACAAAATGCAAGTTAGCATATAGGAAGAACCTTGTGATTTAGTAAATGACTGAAGTACTTCTGCAGCAAATATTTTCTGCATGACAGACTACTCAAAATCTGCATATGCAATTGCCTTATAGATCGATACTAGATTATCATCCTCTTCTACCTCATAAATAGAGAATATGGCATTGCTGAAATACTGGGGGTCGCAAAAATTAGCAAACTCAGGTCATTAAGTTTTTCGTAAGAAAGATTCTCCTCAAGTTATACTCTGCACAACCCTGTGAAGCGGCACAGAGTAAACTTACTGAATTCAACAAGATCATGCACATTTTACGCTACCCCATAGAGCTCTTACGGGAATAAACTCATCAAATGAACTACAGTCATTACAGTCGGAAAAAAACTTAACTTTTCGAGGCTGAGCAGTTCACAACACTCTTGAATCGTAGCTTTTCACAGATCTATGTTGGTTAAACTAGAGTCATTACAGTCACAAAAGAAGGTTTTTGGGAGCTTAATCTTGCACAAAACTCGCTTTTTTAAACCAAATACTCGTATTTAACAAAACCCACAATTCAAAATCCTGTTCTACTATTACAGAACTCATGTTTCCAAAATCCAAAATCAACATGATAAACCATGATTTTAATTTTTAATAAAGACTCCACCTTTTTATGGAAACTCATTTTAAACCGAATCATTTGTTAAATAACTAAATCCCCATAATGTAAACCCTAATTACCATTATGAAATTACAGAAAAACCCCATGTTTCTAGAAAAAAGACTCGACCTTTATAGCACTAGCACTAGCATGTTGAAAGCGCCCAATAACAAGACGGATAGCACCATCTTAAGGGAGACTTGCTGTCAATCAAAAGATTACAAACATGGAGTCATTTCAAAATCAATTTTCACAAAAACTCATGTTTATAAACAATTCATTTGCAAAATAATAAAATCCCTATAATATAAACCCTAATCACCATTAAAAAAATAAAGAAAACCAAATTTTTTTCTAGAAAAAACTCAAACTTTTTAGCACTGGAATGTTGAAAACACCCAATAAATTTAAAAGATTACAACTTTTTCCTCAAATCTATTTAAAAAGCCAATATTTTGACATGTTTCTGAAAAAGACTCAATCTTTTTAGCATAATAAGCATGTTAAAATCCCAATAAATTACAGAGCATATGTATTTAATTGGAAAGATGGCAACTTTCCACAAATGAAACCCTAATTATGAAAATGCATGTAATAATTACTTCATGTATGTCATAAACAAACATAAATCCCAGATATGTAAATATGTTAAACAAGTAAATAAGTAAATTAAGTAAGACGGTTTTACACTAATACGTAGTATTATTATGAGTATAAAAAAACCGTCTCATGCATAGTAAGTAAGTAAGACGGTCTTACACAATAATTAGTCGTAATTCTCGTAAATATACCTGAACCCAAACGAGAGTCTTGCCAAATACACAAGGAAGAGCAGCAAAACGTCTAGTAAAAGCCGGAATGGTGCCGACATGAATCGCATTTCTGATAAAGTCATCCATTACCTTACCAACAATAGGAACTTCATTCATGGTGACATCCACCATAGAATAGAATTCATCAGCTGGGAGAAATTCCACCTTTCCTTCATTTCTGCATCTATGGTAGTCTGATGCATCTTCTGATATTGTTATTGATATTCTTCCTGCTGATGCTGATGCAGATGCTGCTGCTGCTGCAGATGCTTTCTTTTCTGCTTTTTTTGCTCTGCGTTTCTCCTTCTTGCTGCCATTTCCCGCCATTTTGTTTTGTTGTGTTTTTCTGAGAAATGTTGGAAGAAAGAAACTTTGGTGTGTTACTGTGCTGGTAAAACTAGGGTTTTTATCCTTGGGAATATAGGGTAGGACTACTGGACTAGGACAGGGTATCCTTTAAGATGGATATACTTGTCTTAAATTTAAGACGGGCTAAATAGTCCGATAAGATATTATCCTATTATTTGAATTTATGACGGATTTGTTGGTTATAGATGAGAATTTGTGCGATTTTTTATATTATGCGATCACGTCACAAGGTGTTTTAGTTTAATATTAGAAATGTTTGCAATATTATTTTTCCGTATGTAAAATGAACTAACGAGGGTGATGTAATACGAGTACGGTATATGAGGACGAATATTCAAAGTTGCAATTTAGGAAGCACAAACACTTCTCCTAAATCTGTGTTGGACATCGCATCCGACACTAACACCCACGGAACACACACCAAAACGGGTCATAAACTTATGAAGCTGTGTCTGATTTTATTTATTTGGTCACATATCGACATGAGTCCATTGTATTCGAACACCTCTCAAATTTCTATTCAAGGTATTTGAACATATTAAGGAGATACCTTCAAACTGAATTAAGTTGAACTTAAGATAAATGGTGTGTTATTTTATGGTGGCTTGATTGGGAAATTGAGTTTAACTAGGAGTGAACGATGTTCTTTTGATGAGGAATAAGGTGATGAATGAGATTGATTAGAAAACGGGTTTGGGTGGGAAGTATGGGTTATGGTCAAGATCAAGTTTAACATTCACTTTATTAAATTTAATATCATCAACGTTTACAAAAATAAAATCGTACTTTATAACTTTAGAATATATTTTTTACAATAGCTACAACATTAGCCTATTGCCTCAATGACTCTTGCAAATGTACGCAGTCTTACCCTCGATGTTAGCAACACAAAGACACTATTTCTGAATGACCCGAGATGAAAGTTGTGGTCGAAAACTACATCGAATGACAAGTAATTCATAATAGAAAGAACTCAAGAAACGCAATCACATATTTGTTACATGAAATGTCGTGTCACGTATCCGATTTGTGTCCATATTCGTATTCGTCTCCGTGTTGCCTGTGTTGCGAGTTTACCACTCATCATCATCGACCATCGTCGAGCTGACTACTACTCTAGGCTTCGTTTGACACGACATTTCAGATAACTTATTTGACCAAAATTTCAGATACCTCAATTTTGGGCAAGTGTTTGACAAATAGCTTATTAGCTACATGAAATGAAATGCTAACTAAAGTAGCATTTAAGATTTCAAGTACCTGAAATAAATTATCTTCCATTTATTACCCCTTGAATCTATAATATTAAATAATTATCATATCTTTTTAGGTCATTTTACACCAAGAATCGGCTACCTTTTCAGCTAGTTTGTCAAACAATTTTTTTATAATTAGTTACCTTATCAGCTCCTATTTTTCAGTTACCTTAACAGTTACATTTTTAGATATGAGCATATTTCGGTTAGTTTCGGCAAACAGAACCAAACAATAATGTCAAGAATTTGTTCACGATTATACTCCATCTTTCTGATTTCTGACATGTATAGTCTTGTCAATACATTAGCCGTCTACGGAATACGAGTATAGAATTTGTTTGTACAATATTGTCATACGGAGTATTTTTTAGCTGCGATAACCTATTGAGTCTTGATTTCAACACTAAAGATCTTGGGAGAAGATTTGGAAGGAGAAGTGATTGTCATTGTTGTTTGAATTTTTAATTAAAATAATGTCCAAAAATAAAAAATTTATTATTTTAGTGTATTTGTAAAACTATCTCTATATTTTCATTGGTTGCTTAATTTAAGAGACTTTCTCTTATTTTGCAATAGTGGTAGGACCCGATTAATTTCTATGCATTTAATTAATTTAAAGGGTGTGCATTATCTTTTTGTTCATTTAAATTACACTATAGTTTGATGAAATTAAAAAGAGATACTATGCATACTACTATGGATTTAATTAATAGAAGGCCTTATCATTAATAACCCGATTAATAAAATCAGTAATTATTAAACTTCATTGAATTTGCACGTATAACGAAAAAATTATGAAAATCATCTAACTCATTGATTATTATTTTGCATTATGATGACGGAAAAATTAATTTTAAATATTTATATCGTTATTTAAATTGTTGAATATTGAATCCCGTGCAAAAATGCACGGGTTTAAAACTAGTTTATCAAAATAGTGTCCACCTCATCAAGAAACTCTTAAAAATTACACATTAGTCCTTTACTCATATGTATTACTCGTACAATTTTGATTTAATTTTATTATTTTGTGGGACAATTAATACTAAACTAACCAACAATCAAACATTAACTCAATAAAAAATCCTTAGCCCACCATCGACTACTACTACCACCATAATCTCCTTCGTCCACAACTAACACTCCTCTCCTATGTAGTCCGAACCATCGTCGAGTGGTGGAGATGACCAGATCTGGAAAGTGAAGAGAGCAATATGATGTTTTCAAGGGAAGTTGTGTGCGATGATAGTGCAAAGGTGACAGCGGTGCATGGAAGGATAGGCGAGGAGGAGGAGTGAAGGCGGTGCGACGGGACGGTCCGGGGGTGGGGCCGGTGAGGATGTGGTGGTGGTTAGTGGTGATGTGTGAGGGTGGGTCGGGTGTGGCAGGCTGGTGTTAGGGGTGAGTGGTGGTTAATAAATTGATAATTGATATGGTGTTGCAGAGGGTGGATAGGATGATTGTAAGCATGTATAATTTTTAAATTTTTTTTTTTTTTTTTTTTTTTTTTATAAATAAAAAGCACACAACAGAAATTAGGTTAAATAATATTAATTTATGAGGAGGAGGCTAAATAATGTTCATTAGTTAGACAAGGACTAAAGTGCAATTGTTCTAAATTTATTGGTGAGGTGGACACCATTTTAAGAAATAGGGAGTAGTTTTCAAAGGACCCTAGAATGAGAAATATTTGGCTAAACACTCTTGATGTTTGGATAACTAGTAACTATTTTACGATAAAATGTAACATTTTCTAATAAATAATTATTAATAGATTATTGTTAAAAAGTGACAATTTTAGTTATAATCTTTTATCAATAAATGACCTTTTTATAATGATTAATATTTGTTGATAAACGATCGATATTTGATACACTAACCATATATTTACGTGAAGGGTAAATACTACTATACCTCTAATTATATAATAAGCATTGTACAACCACTATACATTTATCCGAGCTTATGTGTAATTT